>CAOLHI010004070.1:0-135071 GCA_948474755.1 Ctenosaura bakeri
TCAAGGATTCATTTGGCCCATCCCTAGCTCTTAGGAAATATTTTAGAAGGCTTGTCCGATATGCAGTGCAGACAGGCTGCTGAGCAGACCTCAAGCTTGCCTCAAGTCCATTGCCTAACCTGTTTGCTATTCCCCTCTGAGAAATGCACCTACACTTTTGGCTTGAGTCAGATTGTCACGTGACCAGTAGGCAAAAAGAGATGGAAGCATTGTTCAAAGTTGTATGGTTTCTGGATGAATGTGTTATATTATTGAATGAAGGGCATTAAGTCAGTCATTAAAAATATACAAGTCTCGAATTGAGTTGAGTCAGTGCATCATTTATGGCCAAGTCAAGCCCGGGTCGAGTCACTGAAATGACTGAAGTCTGACTTGAGTCCGAGTCTATCGATTTGAGTCTACATCACTGGAGCAAACTAGTCACTGAACACACTCAGAATTTTGTTATTGCTGTTGCCTAGCCCTGACCTAAGGGATGTCAGATATTGCTTTTGATATCAATAATTCGGCTCTCTTCCACCACTTCTCTCCATGTGTCTGCGAGGCCACTGGACAAGCTCGCAAGACAGGCATGGCCGATAATTGCTGCAGTATTCTAAACAATACAGGCTGGCCAAACATAGCCGTCCCGATGCTTTAGGAGACCTCCCAGCAAACACGCTATTTATGTATGCATGCTGCTCACAAAGAACTCCCTGCCCTGAGCAGGCAACTTGACCAGCTGAACACTCAACTGTCAAGCACTGCGCATCTGCATACTGGCTACTTCTATGTCAATTTGGATTTAATCATGCTAAATTCTGACCTTTCGGAGGCTTTGTCTCCATCCGTAAACTCATTGTTTTTCCCTAAGTACGGACTGGCCTATGGCTACATTTTCCCTATAAAAACCCCTGAGTCCAAGACCTTCCTCGGATCGCTCCTGATTTCCATCCCATCTTGCTGCTGCTTTGCTGTCATTTTGCCACGTACTGAGACTACGCACTGTCGAACCTTCACCGTGATCTTCCTGGACTTCAGGACAGGTGTAGTATCACCCAAATCAACAATCCCTCTTAAAATTCCCTCTGTTCCACTCCAACCTTTATATTTCTATAGTTCTCTGTGTGATTGTGTTTCATACACTGTTTGTCTGTATTTTAATAAAGATCACAATTATTCTTATAACTTGGTGTGCTCCTTGGCTCGGCCTGACCCCGTAGACATTGGGTAAAAGATTCCTCTGCGCTGCCCTGCCTCTCGCATCGCTAGCTTGTACTCTTTGACTAATTTCCCCAACTGTTTAATTGTGAGTGCATTTAGGTGTCCCTCACGGGACCCCCAGTAAACAGGGTAACAATTTGAATGAACATGCATAGGGATGCAGTGTTAACGTGATTTCAGTAATTAATAACACATTACATGGTGCTTAATGCCAGTTTGTTTATGTTTCTTCAATCACAACTGTGGTCACTGCTGCCCTGCTGCAGTTAGTGCTCTGCAGGATTTACCCGGCGGCACCATTTGCGGGGTGGAGCATGGGCAGTTGGAGGGCTGGAGGGGTGGGCCATTTCTGGGGAGGGAGGGCCACGAGGGATTGCCCAGATGCCCGTGATGCAGTGGCCAATCAGAGGGCACCTCCTGCTCTCTGATTGGCTGCCATGGCCTGGTGGGTGGCCGTAGGGGGGATCACCTCCTCTGCGGCCACCTGGGAGGCCAGCACTCCGAGTTCTGCACTGCTTCCAGGCTCCTCTCCGTGCTGCTCCTGAACTCCTCATATAGCAGCAGCGAGGGCAGCAGCAAGCTAGGGCCAGAGAGCGAAAGCAGCAGTTGGCAGGGCTTGCCAGAGAAGCCTGGAGGTGGTGCAGGTCGGCCGCTCTGGTGTGGTGGTGGCTGTGGCTGCGGTGAGCAGGCCGTGGTGATCATCCAGCTCCTGGCAGTGGTGGCGGTGGTGGTGGACGAGGCTGGCAGCAACAGCGGCTATGGTCGGGCAGTGGTAGGTGTGGGCATGGGGACGGTTGGGCCTGTTGGCGGTGGTCCGAGGTGGCAAGGTCGGTCGGGGTCGGGCCCTCACCTTGCTCAGGCCTAAGGGGCTTGGGCTGCCTGTGGAGAGCAGCGGTGGAAGCCAGTTGGCTGTTCTGAGGTGGCGGGGAGTGGCAGCTATGGTCCCGGCCAGTCCTGTACCTTGTAGTAATCGCCTCCAGGTTGCCTGCATCTGCCCCTCCCCCCACCCTCCGTGTTCCTCGGCTGCCTTAACCCCCCTTCACCTCTGCCTGCATAGTCTCTAGCTCCCTTCGTCCCCTCCCTCCGCTTCTGCTAGGGCCACCATCCTTCCTTGTGCTGGGACCCTTCATGCTTGCAGCTCTTGAGCATGCCTCCCAAGCATCTGCCTCCTGTGCAGGAGCCTCTACCTTGCAATTGGAGCCAGGCTGGATGACAGAGAAAATCTTGGGCCTGCCTGGCCCCAGCCTCTAGGTGGGCCCGACTTGATGGAATGGCCGGATGCTTTTTGGAAGTGACGAGGGACTCTGCTATGTGTGGCGATGCAGTCTCGGCTGGTCTTATGCAGACCATTGAGTTACTGGTGGAAAAAGTGCAATGACTGGAGATGCGATCTGTACCTGCCCCCCTGCCCCCTGTAAACTGGAGTGAGGCTGCCGCACTTACTGAACAGCACCGAGCACGGCAGAGTGATCTCCGTCTTCGTCACCTTCCAGCACCTCTTACTCACCAGACTGCAGCTCCAATTCCTCCAGCCGGGAAAGGTGCAGCAGGAGGAAGAGGAGGAATAAGAACAAGCGACGCAGAAGGAGGAATTGAGGGGATTCAGACAACAGTGGAGCACTGGGTGACAGACATCGGGCTCCAGAGTACTGGAAGGCTGCAGCCCATGTGCCAGGGCTCCCTGCATGGGCCATCTACAGGCGCTTGGGAGAGAATCAGGAGGGCACTGGGCCGAGGGCTGTGTGGGATGAATCACCAGGTACCAGCGGGGGGGGGGCGCTCTTGCTATCTTTGGGGATCATGAGGACCCTCCTGGGATTCATCTTGACAGAAAGACCAGGGAGCGTATCCTGGATGGATATTATGTGGATGTTTTTTCTCTCCTCAAGTCCGGAGGAGAGGAAGGGTGTGTCCAGTAAAAAGCATAAAAAAGAGGAAAAAACCGAGTTGGCTGAATGCACATTTAGCAACTGGCTAGCGGGCTACAACATTTTCATGGGGGTAGTCTCGGCGGCATATCTCGAAAGAGGTTGGCAGCACTCCAACCATCTGGGTAACATACTCAAGGCCAGGTCTCTTGCGAGGGAGTCCGCAACCATTGAATATGACTGTACCTTCTGCTAGGAGCCTTGCAGAGCGATGATGGTTGGTCCGCACATCAAGGGCAGAACAGAGGGTAGCAAGCTTTTTCATGGGCAGGGGAAAAAGGATTCGAGACAACTGGTGTGCTGGGAGTTCAACCAGGGAAAGTGCCAATGGGCTCAGTGCAAATTTGAACACAGCTGTGAAGGCTACCTGAGCTCACACCCCAGAGTGTCCTACCCCTGCCTTCAGGGGACCCTATTCTTTCTCCCAGGCCGGGGCGGGGGCACTCATCCCAGCAGGAAGGATGCTCCCCCATCTGCTGACCTCGCTGACAGTGCAGGGACCACCAAGCATTAGTTTTGCTTCTCCCCATTCCCCAGTCTGCCTGCTTGCACCCCTCCCCCTCCTGGCTCTTTACCCAGACCAGAGGGTGGTTCATTTCATTGAGTGTGGTTTTTCAGTGGGCTTTCACATCCCAGCCATGGGGCCTCAGTTGGCCTTTGAGGCTGGCTATTTGAAATCTGCCTGTGATCACCCCCAGGTAGTTGTGGAGAAAATTGCTAAGGAAGTGCAGGCGGGCAGAGTTGTGGGCCCATTCTCCTCCCTTCCCATGCCTAATCTCCAGATATCTCTCCTTGGTGTGGTCCCCAAAAAGACCCCGGGTAAGTTCAGGCTCATTCATAACCTGTCCTTCCCAAAGGGTTCGTCTGTTAATGATGCCATTCCCCGCAACCTTTGTTCAGTCCATTATTCCTCCTTTGATCAGGCTGTTTGCCTAGTGAGATCATGCGGCCGGAGGGTGCTCATGGCCAGGCGTGACATCCAGTCTGCTTTCAGGCTACTCCCGGTTCATCCAGATGACTACTGTTTGCTGGGTTTCAAATTTGGTGGGTTTTGGTATTACGACAGGACCATGCCTATGGGGTACACTATCAGTTGTGTGGCTTTTGAAACCTTTAGCACCTTTTTGGAATGGGTGGTTAGGTATTGGGTGGGGTCCTCCCTGGTCACCCATTACCTTGATGACTTCCTGTTTGTAGGGAAGAGCAGGTCCGGGAATTGTACCAGATTGTTGGAGGTGTTCCATGAGCTGGAGCATGAGCTGGCGATTCCTTTAGCACAGGAAAAGACTGAGGGCCCATCCATGTTGCTCTCCTATTTGGGTATCCAACTTGACTCTGTCCTTGGAGTGTCCCACCTGCCAGCTGACAAGCTGGCGGGTATCAGGGAGCTCATAGCTTCCTTCATGGAATCGGAGCAAGGTCTCCTTGAAAGAAGTGCAGACATTGTTGGGACACCCCAATTTTGTCTGCAGGGTTGTTGCTCCCGACAGGGCTTTCTGTGCCAGGTTAGTGAGAATTACTTCGGGTGTCAAGGCCCCCCATCATCGCATTCGCATCACCACGGGTGTCAAGGAGGACCTTGGGGTATAGCTTTCCTTCCTTGATAATTTCAATGGGATGTCTGTTTGGCAGGACAGCTTCGAGCCCGGTCAGGCACTCCAGATCCGGTCTGATGCAGCCAGGTCAGTTGGCTTTGGAGTTTTCTTCCAAGGGTGCTCGTGTGCCAGGTGTTGACCACAGGCCTGGCTGCCAGGAGAGGTGGTCAGGGACCTCACATTTTTGGAATTTTTTTCTGATCCTGGTGGCGGTGTCCATTTGGTCTGAGGAGCTCAGAAATAGGAAGGTCTACTTTTGGTGTGACAATCAAGCAGTGCTGGCTGTCATCAATCACCAGTCGTCCAAGTCCAGCAGGGTGATGAGACTGATTAGAAGGTTCGTTCTTGTCTGCTTGTCTGCTAACATATCCTTCTCAGCTAAATTTGTTCCAGGGTTGGACAATGCAATCACGGACTCTTTGTCTCGCTTCCAGGAAGAGAGATTTCTATCCTTAGCCCCAGAGGCGGACCTCACACCAGCGGCATTCCTGGAGGAGCTCTGGGACCTTGGGGACGACGAGAAATGGAAGGGTTGTTCCAGTCCATCGCGCCTAGCACCTTTCAGGCTTACTGCAAGGCCTTCTGCAGGTTCCAGGACTTTCGTTGGCTCCAGTGGCATCATCTTGTGGGCAAGGTGCACAGATCCCTTATTGCAGAAGTTCATTGTAGAGGTGGTTCTGATCAATGATTTGATCAATGCACAGGTTGGAAGCCAGCCTTGGCCAAGGTGATCAATGTTAGGTCATCAATGTTAGGAAAAACATGTAAAAGATCCTATTAAAGGACAAATTCAGCAAGGATGCAAGAGTGCAAGAGGGTGCAAGAGACAGCATCAACAATCAGCTACCCTCACAACAATAGTTGGAGCAGATTTCAGATGGAATAATGTAGTATAAAGGAACCCCATAGTCTACTAAAAGACAGAGAATAAGCATGGTTCCATGGTAGCTTTCCTGCTCAAGTTATGGTGCGGAAGAATGAAAATTAAAGGAAAACCAAGCTAGTTAAGTGTGGTGTAGTGGTTAAAGCATTGGACTTCCAACTCTGGAGATCAGGATTTGAATCTCTATTCAGCCATGGAAAGCCACTGGCAACCTTGAACAAGTCACACTCAGCCTCAGAGGAAGGCAACAACAACCCCTTCTGAACAAATTTTGCCAAGAAACCGCCGTGATAACTTCACCTTAAGGTTGCCATAAGTCAGAAATGACTAAAAGGCACACAACAAGAAGTCCAAAATAAGCTACAAGTAGGGAAGAATTTTAGGAATGACAGTCACAGTGTGAATGGTTTTGCGTGGGTAGGAGTAATAGGGCTTCAGAATAAGACAACACACCAAAATTGGGGAACAAAGGCCACAACTTTATTGGCTACAACATACAATGGGTTGGCCAAAACATAGGTCTGGATCCTAGTATTGATCAGCCCACTGCTGACCAATGTACCCAAGCTTCCGACCTCGTGTCGGAATCACCAATGGCCACCAGGGGATCCCACCGCCGGAACCCCCTGTCACCAGGAGGTGCAAGCAAGGCATGTCCCCCTAAGCCAGACATGCTCACCGCTGCCTTGCACCCCCTTTCAAACCGCAAGGGGTCAATGAACCTTGCTCAAAGGCCATTGGCCCTGACCCACCTGGATCCAAGACCCTGGGGACCACCAATGACCGCAGCTGCAGCCAAAAAAGTCATGTCGGCCTGGACAGCTTCCCCCATCAGTCAGCACAGGCCAAGGATGAAGGCCAGCATGGGGAGCTCACAGTTTTAATTCAGGCCTGATGTAACCCACAAAGTCCCTGGATCTCCATCTCCCCACCCTCATTATGTTCCCATCAGACAGACCTCATTCTGAAGCTGCAGTGGCAGCCCCGATCCGGAAAGATTGACTCCCAAACTGCATGGGAGGTAGCCTGAGGGCTGCCCGAAGGATGGCCACAAATTAGAACCTAGACAAAACAGTACGATCCTGGTGGATGAACAGGGGGCTCAGGCCCTTGGGTCGCATCCACAGGTACCTGATCAAGGACTTGACCAGGCTAAGGCCGTTCCCGCAACAAGCATGGAACCACACCGTGTTCCCCTGCCCCTGCTGGTCATTCTTTGAGCGCCTCACCTGCAAGGTGACAGAAGACCCATGGAAGGTGGCATCCCCAACCAAGAATGCCCTGTTGGAAGCATCCAACTTAGAGTTGCACACCAGCTTGCCCACCCTGAACATGCCAAAGGAGGCAATGGTGAAAGTGGCCCCAAACAAGGCTAGTTCAAAGAGGGAATGGTGTTGCATTTTATGGCTCACTTATGAGACCTTGGACTTTCTCCTCGCTCACTGTCGGCTCATCTGGCGGGTGTCTCCTTCTTCTGCAAGGCTGCAGGGTGGGGTGACCCCTGTGCATCTTTTTGGGTCAGAAATGTGCTGGCAGGCCGTGGGAGCTCTCGTCCTTGTTCCAGGGACACCAGGAGGCCTATTTCATTCAGCCTGCTTAGGGACTTGATGCAGTCTCTGCCTGGAGTTTACCATTCCCTCTTTGAACTAGCCTTGTTTGGCTGTTAAAGTCAATTCATGGTGCATTGCAAAGGTGTTCATGGCACTCAACAGGTGCGTGTTCTCATGGTGCTTTTCTCTCCACTCCCTCTGAAATACTGAGGCCCTTTTCGCACGGGCCTGTGCGCGCGTGATAGCCCCGTGAGCCTCGCGGGAGTGGGAGTGTTGCTCCGCACGACGCACTCCCACTTCCGCCCGGCTCACGGGGCTGAAGCGGTGCGAGCGCGGGTTTTTTGATTTTCGCGTACAAGCGAAAATCACCCGCGCTCGCGCAACGCTCCCGGAGCCCACCCGCACTTACCTTTCGTGCGGAGCCTCCGGGAGCCGGCCGGGTCGCGCTTCCTTCCCTCCGCCCCTGCGGAAGGAAGGAGCGGGGTGGGGAGGTAGCGCGACGGACACGCCGTCCGCTTCGCGCGTGCGTGCGCGCGCGGGGGGACGCGACGCCGCCCGCTTTGCGCGTGCGGGGGGGAGGAATCCAGCGCGCGCAGGGGGGAGGAATCTGGCGCGTGCGGGGGGAGGAATCCGGCGCGCGCGGGAGGGAGGAATCCGGCGCGACACCGCCTGCTTTGCGCGCGCGCGCGGGGTGGGAATCCGGCGTGAGGTCTCCCGCTTCGCACGGGGGGAGGGCGGCTTGCGCGGCAAGCCTCCTTCGGTGCCACTTCCCCGCTGGTTCCTTCGCCTGTGGAAGGAAGGAGGGGGGAAGCGGCAGCCTCCCGGACGAGCCTTCTTGCGCTTGCCGGCCTCCCCCGCTTGCGCTAGAAGCCTCAGTGCGGAAAGGGCCTGAATCAGCTCCCATGAGAGTAACCAGAACAAACTTTAAAACTTTAATCAATTTGAAATTTTAGATATAATAGCAACTTTTGTTTAATTTGCAATATTAAATGTGAAATGAAACTGTAGTACATTTGGCTTTTTACATACAACATGAAACTTCCATAAGTTTGAAATATAAAATATAACGATATCAAACATAACAAGACAAAGAAAGATAACAAGAAAATAGTGAATTAAGGTTCCTGGTTTTCAAAAGCGCTCTCTCTCTCTCTCTCTTTCTCTTTTTTTGTTCATCCTCTCTCTGGTCTTGTGGCCTTACATAGTGTTCCTTAAACCTCTGCTTGGCCCCCAGGTTGATGGTGACATCACCTTCCTTCTGCTGACTCAGAGGAAGTACTACAGGAGGACACTGATGGCTGCACAATCTCTTTGGTAGACAGTGTCAGCCTTGGACACTTGGTCTTCTTTGGGGCAGGCTTCCTGCTTGCAGCTGCCATGGTGTTCCCATCTGCAGCCATGTGCCGAGACCTACATAGACCATCCTTTTTTGAGGTGGATCTGCATGGCACCACAGTCTCACCTCACTCCTGTAAAAGTCAACACTGACTGTTACCCCATTTGGGTCTTTGCTTTTTTTACGGTGGACACCTAGGTCTACAGGCTGTTGACTAGAGCTGTGAGGAGAGTAGTCACAGCATACAGTGCTCCAATAGTTCACGCTTTTCCTCCATGCTTGCTGCAATGCCCTCCTTGAAGGCATCAAACGCTTCCTGGAACATGCCATTGCACTTTTTCATCTTCACTACAATCTGCCTATGCTCCTCTTGGTACATAACATGAGAGAGGTGAGCTTTCTCATATGCTTGTCCCATGATAGCAAGAGCACTGCTCTCAGCTTGACACCCAGGTTTGTTTCTTTTCCTGGCCAATTTAAGCCTAATGTATGGGGACATAGATGCAGGGCTGTGATTTTTTTGAAGGGTCTACAAACCAAAGAAAAAATGAATATAAATATATGAATATAATCGATTCAAAGCTTAGTTAGACATTTATCTTGTGGATATGTTGGATATCAGAGACCATGGGGGTGGGGGGAGAACAGGACTCATCTCAGCAGTAAAGGCTTATTATGAAGATACCAAATGAAACTTGGTGGCACAGACAGAAATATTTCTCCCTTCCCTCCCTTCCCGAAGAGAGCTGCCATGTTCCAGGGTGGTTGGCAGGTGCAATGCTATTGGTAGAATGAAAATAACCTAGCCTTATCTGTTGCTCTCTTTTTCCTACAGACCAAGCTTTCCAGCAGGCCATATGGGTAGCAACAGCTGCCCTTTCTCAGTGCATGGCCAACCTGGAGAACTCAGTGAACTCTTTCTGCAGTGGATGGACAACTGCAGAAAGATAGGGCAGATCCAGTAGCCACCATGTAATGATCTACTAATACATAAAAATCAAAGTTTGTTTGTTTGTTTGTGTCAGGTGAGAAGACCTCATATGATTGGCTGTGTCAGGCAAAGACCTCATATGATTGGCTGCCTAAGAAGATTCTATGGAATCCTGTGGTTTGCAGTTTAGGGAGAGGTCTTTAGAATTCTCAGCCAGAAGCTCTTGGACCTGTCTTGTGAATAGGCCAGTTGCTATGGAGACAAGGCCTAGCAGCAAGAAAGAGGAGGACAGTGCATTCCCTCAGGAACCCAACCTCTCTATGGGCTTTTCTGCACTTTGGGGAGGAAATGGGGCAGTCCGTTACTCACCAGACTGGCATGTCCCCCGCTGACGATCCATGACGATCCGGAGCAGCGTGCACCCGTGCTACACACTCTCCGGTGATGAAAATGGAGGCTTCTGATTGGCGGAGGCTCTCCACCAACCAGAGAAGCTCGCCAGCCAGAAGCCCGCCCCCATAAGATCTGCAGACTCGCGCTGGCGTGAGCCTGTAGATCTATACTTCACAGAGCGACGGACTGGAGCGCACTGTGCTATTCAAAGTCCTCTTTTAATTGGTCTTTCAATAGCACGGGCGACCACCAGTTCTGGGCATTCCGGAGTGGGCTGAAGTCCGGATAAATGGTAAATAGTCCGAATTCAGTTCGCCCCCAAATGCGAACATCCTTGCGGGAGGATGCACCACCCCATTTTAAAAACCAAGTGCGGAAAAGTCCTATGTTAATAATTCTGAATACAGATTGGATTGGGAACTATGGGGAAAAGTTACAGGTACTGGACAAGACAGTCTGGGGAATTAAAGACACTGGATCTCAAATCTTTCTAACAAATATTACCTATGAGAAAATAAAATCCTGGGCAATACTGGGTATGCACGCTAGTTGTAAATACTGTAAATAGTTCATATATTTTAATGATAAAGAAATTCACAACGTGGAAGAATGGTATCATTATGTTTCACTGGAAGCAGTGATGTCTCTGTCCTTCCAGTGCTGAAGAATGAAAAGCTGCTCTGCTGGTCCACTGGGACCCTTGACAGGATCAGGCAATCTGACTGGTGAACCCAGATTTGGATCCAAGGGGAAAACTAACTTCTGCTGGCATAAGTGGGGTAGAACCATGAGAGTCAAGTTCAAAGGCCCAGCCAATACCTGTTTCAGGAAGGGATAAGCTGAGAGAATGCATCCATGTGGTGGACTAGGCTGGTGCATTATGGGCATTGGCACTGCAATGAAACAATAGCCTCAGCACGTTCAAGAAGGTAAGCATGCTCTCCAGGACATTGCACATACTCATTGCTTCAGCTAATTGTGCCTTATTTTTCTGGAGTTTGTCAACAAATTGAGGAAAGTTTGATGGGTCCAGACTTGATGTGAGAGCAACATCCACTTCCTGTCCTTTTGTGCAGTAAGTAGGTGTATTCTGCCCACACTTCCTCTTGTTTTGGTTTGGGCAGCATGCCCGTAGGGCACAATATCCCTTATAAAAGCAACAGCAGCAGAAAAATGAAGGGGGCAACAGGTCATTATAGCAAAACAAACAAGCAAAACCGCATGGCTGACTTATAGCATCATGTGCTGGAGATTGTTTAGAGGCCTGACATACCCCAACTACTAGTAAAAGAGGAAGCAGTTATGTTGGCCCTCACAGCCTTCCAGTTAACTGCACACTGTGCCTAGAAGTATTAGCCAGAGGCAGAAGAGCACACATGCCTGGGTGGTATCTTTGTGGATGCCTAGTTCAGCATCCGTCTTCCATACATGTTGGAGCACCCTGTAAGGAGAGAGAGAGAGACACCCCCCGAACAACAGTGCATCACCATTGAGCAATGGAGGACAATAGGGGTGGAGAAGACATTTCAAAATTATGACTGCAAGGTAAGACAAAGCTGTGGAAAAGTACGGGGAATACAACATGATCCACCTGGGCATGGCCACATGAGAGTGTGTTTCCTCACCCGTGCTCAAAATGGCCACTCAGCATGGCCAATGGGATGGATGAAAGTAAAGGTTTGCCAAAAGCTACAAGCTAAGTTTAGCCTTCAAGGCAATCCCCTTGCACACTCTTTCTCAGGACCATGCAGAATTAAAAACAAAACAAAAAAACAAACACACACACACACAAAGCAAAGTTCACTCCCAAGTCAACCTCTCTGGGCACTTCTCCACAAAAGATGGCATGGTCTGAAATGGTGATTGTATCATGCTGGTGCTCCAGTGGGATTGGACTGTGGTCAAAACAATAAGATAAATAAAAATAAAATAAATTAAAAAAAGTAAAATAAAACTCACAGGAAAAATTAAATGTCATGTGCATAGTCTGTGGAAAGTATGAACATTCACAAAGACTTCCCCATCACCCCTCCAACACAATGAGCTATTGTCCTTGTCCCTGGGTCTGCACTGCTAGATGTTATGTTGTTCTCTTAGCTCCAGATGCACCCTCAAGTTCTTAGGCATTTTCCCTTCCCAAGAGTGAGACAAAGCAAATCCCTCTGAGGTGGAGGTAATATACTTTGACAGAGTAAGCCTTCTAGAAGATACAAGATGACACTTGGAGGTCCAAGAGGAGTGTAGTTCCCCTCTTCTACTTCTCCTTTGAGACTGAGGGCCTTTCCGCGTGAGATGGCAGAAACGTCTCATGGTGCTGTAGGAGCGGAGTTTATGGCTGCGTTTCTGCGGTGTTTCTGCGACACGGCATTCCGCACCGCCCTCTGATTGAGGCAACGAAGACTGCTTTCTTGTTTTACACTACAGCGTTCGTCACCACCCCCCTGCTCCGCCTATGGCCCACCCCAGCCCATTTCATTGGATCCCTTTTTTAAAAAAATCTTGGGAAGGACGTCCCTACGCAGACACAACATCACATGTGCCAAGCTGGGCCTGTCCTGAACCTGCCCATTCCTGCGAGAATGTGCTTCAATGGTTCCGCATGTAGTTGTAGAAATGTAGTAGAAGCTGTCTCAGGAACACATTTTTTCTGTTGCTCAAATATGACGCTTTAGCAACATGCAAAGGCGCGCCAGCAACTTAACATCAACTTAATAGCCACGATGTCGTGTGGATGCACACCCCCTCATGCCGTCGCAGCTACGCAGTGACTATATTGTATGGAAAGGGCCCGAGAGAGTGAGCTTCATATCTACGCCAAGACCAGTATAATCACCCGGTTAGTACTTCTGCTTACCTTTAGGCTTAAGGCCTCTTTACAGAGTAACCCAAACAGAACACAATGAAGCTATGAAACATGAGCTTTAAAGCATGTTAGTACATATGAATGTTTAGTTATATTATAAGAAATGCATATGGGTGGATGAGAATTACTGTAATCTCTTTGTTAGTCTTCTGCAAACATGTCTTATTATACTTTGTCCTTCTTTAAACAAGTAAAAAAGTTGGTAGAGTGCTCCTTTACCCGAACAAGATACAGTGGAATCACCAGTCACTGCATTCTTTGGGTGAAAACAGACAAACTGTTCTTTAGAGGAGTTTCTATGGATTCTTCAGTGAAAGGGTGAATCTGGTTTTGCAGCTTACATGAGAAACGTGCAGACCCAGTGCTAGATGTTTTTGTCACACTTATTCATTTGAACAAGTTTGTCTACCTTTTAAATAAAACAGTGACATCTGTGTCTTTATTCACATATCCATTAACCTTTCAACATGCCCCTGCCCCAAGCCTTCATAAACATTTTTGAAAACATTTGCTGCTCCGGAAATAGAGCGGGTGATATTTTGGAAATATCATGGATTAACAGGCAACTTTGAAAATGCCTCACCTGCTCCCAAAATCTGGAGAAATGTTTTTGAAGATTCACTATGGAACAGGACTGTGCAGACATACTTTGAGGTCAATCATGGTGGTTTTCAAACCACATTGCCACCTATTGAACTCATTTTCTGCTGTTTTGATGATGAGGTATACTTTCTTTACTGAGTTAGAAATGGAGCTTTGCTTCTTTCTTGAGTCTGCAATCAGATACATGATACAGTCATCCCTCCACATTCACTGAGGTTAGGGGCATAGGACTCCCATGAAAGTGAAAAAAACACAAATAACTCTTGCCCCCCAATCATATTTAACACACAAAAAAGAATGATCAGCAGATTCAACCCACTGTGGATGCCTTTGAGGCATCCAGGTTCCTTTTAAAGGCAGAAACAGCCCTGGGGCAGGGGGTGTTTTGTTGCTGCCTCCACTTCTGCCCTAAGCCATTTTTAATAAGGGCTTACAAGCCTCATTTGGAGTCTCTCAGTCTTGTGAGGCTTGCAGTCCCTATTAAAAATGGCACAGGACATCAGTGGAAGTGACAGCAAATAATCTGTGAGATTATCCACAAAAGTGAAACTCACCTGTGGAGGTCCAACTGTACTTATAGAGGGCTAGTTATTGCATAGATTGGAATGATTCGCCTTTGGAGGAGCCAATCTTCTTTGTGTTTCTTCATGACTCACTGTTTCACCAGAAGGAGACAAATCCTGAGCAGCAACTTATACGGATATACAATGGGCAGGCTTCTGTGAGAAACTGTATTTCTCTCAGGGATATGCCAGAAATTCCCAGGAAGGGATTTTCTGAAACAATTTTGAATGTTTAAGTTTTTGAAAGTTCCTCTTATTGAAGAATTTCAATCCTTTCCCAGGAAACATTTAGGAAAATGGAGAAGGGGATCTTCAGTTTCACTATTTGTGAGAATTTTGTGTTGTTTGAATTTTCCTGCCCTTTCTAGTTCTTTCTTATCTTCATCCACTCGTAAAAACTTAAAATAGCATTTCTTTCCACATTAGATAGTATGGAATTTTTCAGGAGAGAAATTTCTGATAAGGTTTCTGAGAATTTTAAATTATTTTTTGTCAGCGTCCAAATTGCTGGAGAATCTTACCAAACACCCAAGAAAATTCTGTGAATTTCTCACCTATTTAAATGTTCAAAACAGCATGGAAATATTTGCGCAATATATTATGTACTGTCCAAGATAATGTGTCTCACATTGCTCCCGGCTTTAGGCGTTGGCTATTCCACATTCCAGGATTTCATGAGGCTGATTTCTTCTATTGCCATGTAGCATATTTTAAGGCAGCTGGTAGGATTCCCACTCCCCTGTCCAGTATCCATCTATTTTATAGCACAATTATTACTTAAGTTTTGCTTTTGCTTCTGACTGAAGTTGACTCTAACATCTTCTGCCAATGTTTTCAGTACAATATGTACAGCCAGCATGGTGTAATGGTGTAAGTGCTAGGCTAGGATTCTGAAAGACCGAGGGTCACACAAACAGATGTGGAGGCTGCATGTAGCCTCAGGGCTGCTCTGTTTCATCTATGGCTTAAATTAATGACTTGTCATCTCTCATAGAGTGTTCTGGCTTTGTGCCTCCCTCCAAACCAGACATTTGGGAAACAGCATGGAGTTTGAAACCTTCTCCTGCTATCACCACCATCACTGCCTTCATCTTCCTTTCCTTTTCACTGGTGCACTCGTGGCCTTTTTCTTCATGTCATCACTGGGTAGTTTTGCTGGTATAGTTACACTGCCAGTGGAGCTCATGGGATTCTGGATGATGTGTCTGTGACACACCCGAAAGGGGAGAGCTTGGCAACAGAGCCACCCTAGCAACCAAGAGTATTGGCTGTTGAAATGGAACCCTGAGGGAGTATTATCACGGTTATGATATGTCTGGTGAGAGCACGAGATATCCTTTTGATATCAAATAATTTGGCCCTGGCTTCACCTTTCCCTGCCACCCTACTCCACGTGTTTGCAGAGGTCCCCCGGACAAGCACGTAAGGGCGTGGCCGTTAATGGTTGTACATTCCAAAACCTCATTCAGGCAGGCAACTTAAGCCTCTCCATTGCTTTAGGGAAAAGCCTCCCTGCAAACTGGCTTTGCTTGGTGCATATCCACACAAAGCCACTTGGCCGAGAGCCAAGCCATTCCTTTATATCGGGCCATCAATGTACCAGCCACGCTATTGTCAATAAGAGCTAAGCTAATCATGCAAAATCTGACCTTTTCCGACTCCTTTGTCCAACTCCAAATTTCCTTTGTTCTCACCAAGCATAACATAGCCTGTAGGTAAAATCCACCCTATAAAAAGTCCCCATTTTTGGGACTTCCTTGGATTGCTCCTGAATTCCATCCAGCCTTGCTGCCACTGTGTTTGGCGAGCTGTCCCCTCAGTTCTTAACAACTGAGTCTGCATCCCTTCTTGGAGTACTTTGGATCACCCTGGACTTCCATCTAGCCTTGCTGCCGGTTTGTCTAAGGAGCTCCCCTCAGCCAGCCACGCTGAGCTTTCTCTCCAGGAACCCCGTCTTTCTCTCCAGGACTATGAGACCAAGTGTCGTATCACCCATTTCCTAAGCTCTCTATTTCTGTTTCCAAGTTAGCTAGTGTGTGTGTTGTTTTATTTGCTGTTTATCTTTCAATAAAACTGTTATTTTTGTCACTCTTAAACTCGCTTGCCTGCCCTCTGACCTGAAGTCGTAGACATTGGGTTAAAGATCCTTGCTAAAGTTACCCTGCCTCTCATTTAGCCAAGAGAGTGCTCAAGCTAAATTCCCCCAACTTGTGTTTTTATTTGGTAATTTGGGTCCCCTCCCGGTACCCCCAACATACAGGGTAACAGGAGGGGCTAGGTAAGGGAGGAAAATAACTGAAATTTAACTGACACATTGCTAAAGAGAGAGTTGAAGAGTGCTTGGAGTTGAGAGGGAGTGAAAGAGCATCTGAAAGAGTGTGTGAAAGAGAGAAAAAGAAAGTGTGGGCTGGTTTACATATACACATGTTGTGCTGGTTTCTAATACTTAAGTTACCAACTGTCTTTTACCCTGATGGTTTAATAAATAAAGAATTATTTATATTTTTGTAAGAACTGTCTCCAAAAGAGTTTCTTTGTCCTGCAGTTGGGTGTACACACTGGCACAAGTAACACTGTCATTGGATAAATAAATCCATGCTTTGCCCTATCTCTGAAAGGGTGCAGGTTTAGGGAAGCAGAAGTGGGAGATAAACTGGGAGAGTAATCCAGTGGGGGACAAAAGTGTAGGAGGGTGCTGCATTAATCCAAGAAGGTGGTGTTACCCTGACTTCTGGGGGGTCCCTGGAGGACACCCAGATTTGCTCCGAAAATACAAAGATTGGGGAAATTAGCAGAGCACTGCTTAGCAAAGTGGAGGGCAGGGCAACGCAGCAAGATCTTGGACCCTATGTCTACAGAGTCAGACCACATAAGAGCCAGGCCAAATGTCCAATCACTAGTAGTTTATTCAGCAGAATTGGCAAAATATCCACATGTACACACTATGAAGCAGTCACTCACACAAGTGCATAAGGACTAATGGAAAAATATGAAGATCGGGAAAAACGGAGGGAAAGAGAGTGGTTTATACTGCACCTCATCCTGTAGTCTTTAGCTTGGGAAGAAGCAAGGCGAAGGTGGCTCAGTAGAGGAAGAATGCTGAGGGAAGCTCTCAACTAGCAGAACGCCAGGGCACTAGTCAAGTGTGGGAGTTCTCCGAAGAGAGTACCAAAAGGGGACTCAATTATAGGGCAAAACATACGTCGGGGGCAGACCCTTTCTAAGGAAAAGACAATGGCCAAATCATGCAGATGGATCTCATCTTTTTTATTTCTCGCTGTTGCATGTGTTAATCTCATCAGGAGGACATGTAATCCCCTCAAGGTGCCATTGTTGTTGATGGTCCATTGTGTGTGCATGCTTGCCTTTCGAGGGCCCTTTTCACATGGCATTTCTGAAGAGAAAGGGCCCCTTGAGCATTGTGTAAATGTGAGGAGCGGTCCACACGACGCACTCACATTTGCGCGACACTCAAGGGCCTGATGCGGATCGCGCACGCATTTTTTCATTTTCAGCTCAAAGCCGAAAATGCTGTGCGATTGCGCATTGCTCCAGGGCCCCGCGTGCACTTACCTGGCGTGCAGAGCCTCAGCAGCTGGGCTGGTTGTGTGTCCTCTCCTCAGTGCAGCCTGCGAGGTCCCAGGCTGCACTGCGAACGGAAGAGGTGGGGCGTTTGTGCGATGAGGAAGGAGCTGCGGAGCTGAAGCAGAAGGGATGCGACAGCGTTCCTCCCAAGCCTTCATGTGTGAGCTGAGCAGCCCAGCACCGGGAAAAGATAAGGTGTGAAAAGGGCTGAGGTTTCCCTCTTGGAGATGTGACTGAGAGAGCCTTGATCTGCTAGTAAGGCTTTGGTCTTAGACCTGGATGTCTACGTTTCTGTCCAGTGAACCTCTGGCTTAATAACTTAGGATATTATATATTATACTACCCCAGGACTGGGTTTGCCAGCAGGGGTTACAGTGGAGATATAGCAGATCTTTATTGCCATAGCCCTAGCCTATTGAAGAGATCTCCAGGTCTTAACATAGGTGGTGCCTTGACAGTGTCTTCCTCCACAAGTTAGAACCCTATTCTGTGAGATATTATCTTTCTTGAAATAACAACATCCAATGGAACAGAGCAGAGAAGCACTTGGCTTCCAATTTTGTGGTACCAATCAAGGCTTTTCCAC
Source organism: Ctenosaura bakeri (assembly GCA_948474755.1). Classification (NCBI taxonomy): domain Eukaryota; kingdom Metazoa; phylum Chordata; class Lepidosauria; order Squamata; family Iguanidae; genus Ctenosaura; species Ctenosaura bakeri. The sequence goes on from CAOLHI010004070.1 coordinate 18,020, forward strand.
TTGAATGAGTGACACTGTGAGCTACATGTGGGTAGCGTTTCTGAGACAGGCCTTATAGAGACAAACCCATCTTTGAGTGCATGTAGAAAGCCTGAATGTTGGCCATGTACGTTGCGTGAAAGTGGGCCCAAGTTCAAGCCATTAAATACAGAGATTACATTGTATTTTTCCAACACAGTTCTTTCCCAAGGACAGGTATTGCTTAATTTTTTCCCTTCAGGGTCTTAAATTCTCTTGAACATAAGCAATTCTAATCACTACAGCTTTTCAAATAAAAAGGGCAGAACAAAATAGTCATTTTCCTTTTCTTTGGGAATTGGTATTTATTTACATGTATACTGTAGGCAAGGGGTGGCTCAGTGTTTCTGGAACATCTGATATACTAACACCTTTCATTTCTTTACTTAGTGTTTTCTGGATGCTTCCTGTGTTAACCATTGTCCAGTCTATGCAAATTCTTGGGTAGAGTGGCAGACAGTTCACTAGCTGATACAAACTTCCAGGGACCAGACACAGTGTATACTTTTGGCAGAGATAGTAGCAGTTCCTCTCATCCCTGATGCCAGTAGCAATTTCTATCACACAGTGATTTAGCACACAACCCAAAAACCAGATGAGGAGCAGTAGGAGTTGGCAGGAAGTCTTCCTATGCTAGAGGAACAATTAGATATGCCAACAGAACATCCCCTTAGAAGAGTATCTTGCATAATACCCAGCCCAACATTTGGTCTGGGTCCAAGAAATGGTCACACTTGCGGATTATAATTTGTCAGCATACATAGAAATTAATCAAGTACCTGGAATGAGCTTACCATAATAACCTTTGGGTCAACTTCCAGTAAGGCAAGGAAACAATTGTCTTTGAGATGCCCTAGCATTGTCTCCACCCCTGTCCTTCACCAGGTGAATCACTGGAATAGGCCTGAAGTGAAGGCATCTCACAGGGCACTCCCCTGATCTTGGCAGTTTATGATTTGTGGTTGCCCAGATCTTAGTCCCAGTTGCAACAGCCCCAGCTACTAATAATTTTTACATAGTTTGGCAATTATTAGCATGGGGTCATGATACTTTTCAGATTTGGACTAGACACAGGTCTAGGAAGTCTTACAGAGGACAAAATAAGGATGTAAGATCTGTGATGTCCCAAAGCTCAGTTGGTGCTGCTCACCCAGTACATGTGATCTGGGGATGTGAACTGGTAAAAATGGACTAATTTTGTTTGGAGGGAATTCTGATGGACATTGGAAGGTATAGTCCTCCAATTACAAATAGTGTTATGAGATAGCTCAAGATTTTACATTTCTAAGGCTGTTCATTAAACTCTCTTTCTAGTTCTAATTGCAATAAGAAGCAAGAACCTAGGGGTTAGCAAACTAACCTCACTCCCTGCTTGTTTGGCAAAAGGTCTGGACCACTAGGTTGCTCTATGCAGCCAAAATGACAGGAAGTGAGCACCTTTTTCTTACAGAATTTCCTATTCATAGCTTCAGATACCCACAGCAAGAGAATCTCCAGTCCATACAGCCCTCTCAGTTATCTCAAGATCAGTTATCTCTCTCAGTTATCTCATCTCTCTCTCTCTGTTCACCCCAAAGCATATTTCCACAGAGGCTAAAAGAGTACCACAATGGGCCACATGAGAAGTCAGTATGGCAGTGCATAGATATGTGATAAAAATTCAAAACAGCTAGCAAGCAGACCTTTTGATGAGTGCAAAATCCAAGAGTACAGGTGACAGTTTTTATCTCCTATGATATTTGTCTTGAAACTGTGACCTCTGGTGTTTGCAGTGAAGGCAGAATTTCAGCAGTTGTTCCTTCTCTCACGTGTGGACTCTAGAAAGATGATTTGCATTTGCTATAATTCAGCCATGTTTGCAGTCATAGATGTTACATGATCCTTGGGTTGTATTGGTTATTCAAAGACCAGGAGACTAAAAATTCCTTTTATTTGAGTCCAAATAGATAACACTGTTGTCCACAGCCAGGTCATAGTGCATGTTAGGGGAAATTACACACATATGAGGTAATATCACAGAGAAGATGCTAACTCTGATTGTTATCTGCCTTACCTCAGATAAGAGGAGGACATTTGGAAGAAATTCTCTGAGGATGAGCTCAGTCAGCACATATTTGTATCCACATTAGACAGTCATAGGCCAGCCCCTTCTGAAATTGCAAACCTCAGGATTCCATAAGATGTTGAAAGTGGAATAATAGCGCTATAACAGTATAGTGTGGAAATGGCTCTAGTTGTCTAATCACACTTTAACTGTGATGGCTGCATCCTACAGAATCCTGAGATTTGTAGCTTGTGAAACTTAGAATACTGCAATCCACTTCTCAGAACTACAGTATTGCAGATTTCTGGCAGAGAATTCTAAGTGGCAGTTAAAATAGAGTGAAGCAACTTTAATTGGTCTGCCTGTGACAGTAAAAAATGGTACAGAATGTGTAGTATGGATCCACTGCATGGGCAAGTTGGCCATTTATGATATGTAGTTCATAATTCCTATAGAGCATTGAAAATAAGGGCCACTACTTTGAATTATTCTTGGAAATATAGTGAAGAAACCAGTGAAGTAATTTATGTACTATGGGGATATATTCCTACTCATGAGTTCCCGTCTCGGAGTTGTATTTTGAAGTTAAACTTAGATTTTAAAAAAAGAGTTGAAAAAGCAATACTGCCATCTGCTGAACATCACTGAAACTAACAATAGCATTTAATACAGGCCTAAACGTAAACATTCTAAAGGCACCAGATCCAGTCTGATCTTAGAAGCTAAGCAGGTCAGCTCTGGATAGTACTTGGCTGGGAGACTGCCAACAAATACCAGGTGCAGTCGGCTATATTTCAGAGAAAAGAACTGGGAAAATCACCTCTGAGCAATCCTTGCCTAAGAAAATCCTATGAATTCATGGGATTGCAATAAGTCAACAGATGACTTGCATATACAGGTACACAACATACTTTAATCTGCTTCCAATCAGATTACTGCTATTCATTAGTAGGACTACTATTCATTAGTATTTATAATTTACTCAGCACTAGCCATTTTGGGAGGTTAACTGGAGGTGGGAGTTCTTGAGTCAGGTGCTAGTGAACTGAAATCTCTGGAGTTTATACCTCTGGAATCTCCAAATGCTGTGAAACTGTCCCATTCCACGTGAGAGACCCTAAGCAATCCCATGTGAAATTATCAAGATATACAATGAGGATGGAGTCAAAGAGAAAAAGAAAGAGGCTTAGTCCTAGCTAAGGCCTTTCACTTCTGAAGAAATAGGTCCAGCACCCTGGAGAGGGGAAGTTATCTCTGTAAAAAACAGTAAAGAGCCCAGTGCAGTAAAAAGTTCACTTCTAGACAGCATTGGATTGTTTGCCTGTAGTTTTCTATGGTGCTGCAGCAAATGGCTTGTCTTTTTCCAGTGTACCCTTGGTTCTAGTTTATTCTCTCTTTGCAGTTGTCTTCCCCACTGTTCAGTTATTTCCCTGCTGCTAAACTGTTTCAAGAGAGACAACATGGTATAATGCTGTGGTTCTCAAAACTTTTACCCCATGATCCCCCTTACATTTAGAAGTAGACATTGCACCCCCCCAACATCACACCTTCCTGCATCCCATCCTATGCCCCTCTCTTCTTTTCTCTTTCCCAGGTCCCTTGTTCTTAACATGCCCTCCATCTTAATGTTGAGCTCTTACACTCTTTGACCCTCTCCCACCCAAGAAATTGCATCGTGGTTGCTATTGCATATGTCTGCTGTGCCAATGACAGAACCCTTGGAGAAGGTAAGTGGGAAAAGCATAAGAAAAGGGAAGCCAATTATTGCTATGTCCAAGGTTGGAGGAAGACAATTTGCATTGCTCCTTTGCAGAGACCAGTCAATCTTCAACAGTGCACACACACAGACACATGAGCTTGCCTTTCTTTTTCTTCCGCACTGGCTGGGTCCCTGTGGAAGGGAGTGCAATGGCCATGCTTCTTCCTTCTGCAGTGCAGCTGGGTACTTTCCCAGGCTGCACTGGGGCAGGAAGCTCAGCCATCATGCTTCCAGGCTTTCTGTAGGACAAGTAAGTGTAGGATGCTGGCATGACCACAGGTCATTGAGAGACCCGCAATCATGCCACCTGGGAATGGGAGAAGGATAGGACCATGATGATGTCCTGCAGAAATGTTGTTGCGGTCCTGTTTGTCATGCCCTGCAGTGGAGACCCTGACAGCGAGGAGGAAGATTCTGAGTCCGAGGCAGAAGCTTTCTCAGAAGAAGAAGATAATAGAAGACAACAGGGGCCTGAGCAAGGGGAACAAATAGAGGATGAGATAACAGAAACACTTACCCTGCAAGAGAGACGCTGGCAGAGAGAGGGGCTTGCCGCTCGGTGCATTTAAGTGGCAAGCAAGCCCTAATGAAGGAACACCTGTGGTGACAGCATGTATAGATAAAAGGGTTTTAGCGAGCCGTTCCTTCCAGGGTCAGCAACTGGTATCGTCAGTTGTGAAACCCTATGCTGTTCTCTTGCATCTGGACTACCTGAAAACTCTGCCTGTTTGACTACGAATTGGATTTGCCCTTTGGATTTGTTTGCGTCAGCTCTGTTTAGGACATTCTCCGGCTCTTGCTGTGTGAGTAAAAACTGTGCTGCTGTTTGTGATTAATTTCCAGCTCTGTCTGGGACATGACACCATTCTTCTCCCATCCCCATGGCCGAATGGGAGGGTGCTGCAGAAAGGGCCTAAGAGAAGTCAGATAGAGGATTAGATGGCCCAGAGATAGGAAAGAACCTGACACTGAGTTAGGGAACAGAGACAGAAGAGTCAGACAGAGTGAAGAATTGACTCTGGATTTAAGGAGCTATGAATGATTGAGAAGTTCAAAGGTTAACATGTTATTTTCTGTGTCCTAATAAGCTTATTTTCTGCTTCTCTAAAGAGTAGGAAATGAAACAATGGCTTCAAACTACAGGAAAAGAGATTCTACTAAACATTAGGAAACACGTCCTGATGGTAAGAATTGTTTGACAGTGGAAATGCTGCCTTAGAGTGTGGTAGAATCTCATTCTTTGGAGTTTTTTAAACAGAGGCTGGATGGCCATTTATCAGGAGTACTCTGATTCTGTAATCCTGCAAGGCAGGGGGTTGGAGTGAATGACCATTGTGGGCTGTTACATCTCTATGATTCTATGATCAAAATGATGGGCCAAAAAGATAATCTCACCATCATAATGTTAAATGGAAACTGGAGGACAAAGGTGAGCTAATGGAAGACCAGTAAAAAGTAGATTATAATCAAGGCAGGAAAAAATCAAGGCATGGACTAAGATCTTAGCAGAGGAAAAGGTCTGATTTTGGCATTGTTATAAAGAAAAAATTAACATTCCTTTGCTATAACCTCAACATGAGAAACAACAGACAAAGAGTCAAAAATAAACCCAAGACTTAAATGCTTCCTTCATAGGATAAATGGGCACATTATTAACAGTGTTGGAGACTGTATATTTTAAAGGTTTTGGAGGAAAAAGAAGTAGTTCTGTCTTTTCCATGTTAACTTTCAGGTGACAATGAAGCATCCATGGTGAGATACCTGAAAGACATGCTGTCATACAATGTTTGATGTTAACAGAGAATTCTGTAGTGGAGAAATACAGCTGAGTATCGAAAGCATAAAGATGATATTGAAAATGATATGAACTGACAAGATTACCTAAAGACAGCATATAAAGAGAAAACAATAAAGGAATCTAGAACAGAACCCTGGGGAACCCCAGTTGAAAGGGGAAAAGAAGATACATGACTTCCATCTATCACATAAAATGCCTGACCTGAGAGATATGATGTGAACCAGCTCAGGACTGAACCATTAAATCCTAGGTCCTGAAGTGAATCCAATAAAAGAGCATGATCAGCAGAGAGATCAAGGAGAATAAGTGCTGAATATAGGCCTTTTGACTTGACCTCAAGGAGATAATCTGTGCTCTTCATAACAGCATCTGAAAATCCAACCTGAAATCCAGATTGAAATATTACAGAAATACAACAAAGTAAGTCAAAGCAATGTTCATAAACAGTACATTCTAAAACTTTCAAGAGCAAAGGCAACAGAGAAACAAGGCAATAATTAGCAAGAAGAAAGATCAAGTGAAGACTTCTTAAGACTTGGAGAAACGGAAAGGAACAAGACAGGGTGCCCACTATCACCATTATTATTTTTAACAACACCTGAAATTTTAAATAGAAGAATTAGATATGATGATTGACTAGAGGATTTAAAAGTAAAGGAATCTGAATTTTAATTGTGCGGCTTCGCAGATGACACAGTAATCTTTTTAAAGGATCCAAAAGACTGTATAGACAATTTGCTAGAAATTCTAGCAAATAAAAAATAAGAATGGGAGAAGCAGTTGCATGTTTAAACAAAGAGGGAAATGAGCCAGTAGCAAAGAACAGGTTAATAATATGGAGAAGAGAAGGAAAAATGGCAGGAACAACAGTCATTAAGGGAGGAACAAGATCAAAGGACCAGGTAGAAGGATCTGAAGACATGGACATTTTGGTTAGTTCTCCTAACAAGATGGTGGTGGTGGTGAGTAGAAATCATAGAAGAAAAAGACACTTGATATGTTGGTAATAGTTAAAGTTCAGGAACAACAAGATCAGAATGGATAATTTCAAATTTAGTATTAAAGAAAGTTGCAAAATCATCAACAGAGACTAGGACACAGAGCAATGGATTAAAACTACAGGAAAAGAGATTTCACCTAAACATCAGGAAGAACTTTCTCATGGTAAGAGCCATTCAACAGTGGAATATGCTGCTTTGGAGTATTGTGGAGTCACCTTATTTGAGTTTTTCAAACATAGGCTGGATGGCCATTTGCTGGGGATGCTTTGAGTGTGTGTTTCTGAATGATGGGGGTTGGACTCGATGGCCATTGTAGTCTCTTTCTGTGATTCTATGACTTTATTGGGGGAAAGATGGCAGGAGGGATTAAAAGATAATTAAATGTAGAAAAGAGATGCTGTGAGTACCATGCATTAGCATGAATAAATGAAGTATAGTATTTCTGTTTGGCCTAAAAGATCTTGCAAGAGAAAGAAGAAAGAATGAATTTATAATTATAATTTATAATTAATGTAGTCTGTCCATTCCTTAGTCTTCCTCCACAAATGTTCGGTTGCACAAGAACAGGAACAAAAATGCTGACTAGAAGGAGCAAGCCAAGGCTGAGGTTTGGTAGAAGGCACTGTACATGTTGACAAAGAAACAAAAACTATCTAGAGTTGAAGACAAAGTTGAGTTGAGTAAAAAAAAGAGCTGAATCCAAGGAACCAATTTAATTAACGAAGACAGAGAAGAGACCAATGCTTGTGAAAAGACCTCAGAATGAAGCTCTTGAAAGGGGCAAGCAACGGAGTATTGAGGCAATGGATTATGAACAAGCACAAAAGGACAAGATGATGACCAGATAAGGGAAATTCAGTAACTGAAAAGCAAGGATAGAACAATACTTGATAACACAATTAAGACAATGATCAAGAAGTGTGTAAGTGAATCAGTGAATCAGAACAAAGCTTGAGCCCAAAAGAAGACAATAAAGAAAGAAAATATTGAGTGGCATGGATGTTTAATGGTATAATTAAGGTAAAGTGAATGTTTAATTTAATAATCGTTTTTTGAGATGTGCCTTGTGAAGAATATGGAACAGACACAAACCAAGGTTATGGCTTAATATAGCATTATAGGTTTCATCACAAGAAGCATTGTATAGGAAGGAACAGGGAAAAAAAAGCTACCGTATTTGCTGACATATTAGGAACACCAGCATATGGGACACACCCCACTTTCAAGGGGTATTTTTCAGAAAAAATTTTTTTAGTTCCCTGGTGAGGAGAATGAAAGGAATGCTGCACTAGGAGAGGAAGGGAATGAAAAGAGTGCTGCACCAGTTTTTCTTGGGCCCCAGGAGAGTCAAAATGCACAGGAGAGGAGGAGGAGGTAAGGAGTGCTTCATCTGGATTCCACTACCGCTTCCCTTCCTGTTTGCTTGAGCAAGGAGAACTTTGGCTCCTGGTTCATTCCTTATGTTTTTAGCGTTACTGTATTTGCTGGTGTATAAGATGCACCCCATTTTCTTTCTTTTTTTAATATTTAATTTTTATTAAAAAAATTTCATTCTTACAAGCATAAGATAAAAGCATAAGTTCATAAGACATATTAATGTTTACAATATATAAAACATTCTTTTGCACCCCATTTTCAAAGAGTATTTTTTAAGAAAAAAGTGCACCTAATATACCAGCAAATATGGTAACTTACCAAGACCGTTTGGAATCTGGTCAAGGTCAATATATCAAATTAAAGCTATTTCCGCACTAGACTGTTATAGCGCTATTATTCCAACAACAACATGGAATTCTGGGGTTTGTAGTTTAGGGAGGGGCACTTTGAATTCTCAGCCAAAGAGCTCTTTGGTCTTAGTAAACTACAAACCCCAGAATTCCACAGGGCGTTGAAAGTGGAATAGCAACATTTTAACACTGTAGTGCGGAAATGGCCTAAGTCAAAGGAAGAAATATTGTCAGAGGGTTATGTTTTCAATGGCAATCCTAAAGACATATGTTTGAAAGATTTAAAATTGATTTTAAATATATGATTTTAAGTTGAGTATATCAGAATTTGAGATGCAGTTTTGTGCAGATGATGAACATTTGATTCTTAATATGTATAAACTTTTGTTAAAATAGAGATGGAAGAGGAGCAGGCTAAAGATTGTATGGTAAAGTGAGCACAAAATTTTCTTTGTAATATACAGGTGGAACAATGGGAGAAAATGTGGTCAAAGGGAATGAAATTTACATTATGTTATGATCTTAAGGAGATTTTTTACAAGATGATTTATCATTGGTATGTGACAACAGAAGAACTGGCCAAAATGCAGAAAGCTGTATCTAATGTATGTTAAAAATGTTAAGCAACAGGTGGGATTTTTTCATTTTTATTTTTTACTATAATTTTATTGAGCATAGACAAAACAAAACAGAAACAATAAAAAGAGACAATTGAATACATTGAATACATTGAAACAGAAAAAAATGAAAAAGAAAGAAGAAAGTAGAGAGTAAAAGTTACAGTTACATTTAATAGTACCAATATAGATACACATAACAATAAAAACATCAAAAACTAACATGAACATACTTCCGTCCTTAGCCTAACCGGAGTTGTTATCCTATAATTGTAAATTCTCTTCTCATTAACAATAAATCTTTAGTTTATTATTCAGTTTACACTGTTTCTTACTACATTTCCTCTAATTAAGTATAAGAGAATATCAAGAATGTCAGAAAGAAAAGAAGAAATAAATAAAAGAGTAAAACATATCAACCATCTTATATTTCTACTATAATATCACTCCACTTCTGTTTGAGGAAGTTTTTAATAGGTTGCCATTTTTTAGTACCTTTTCTGACTTCCCCTTAATATATTATGAAAGTTGATCTATCTTCATCAGTCCAAAATTTTATATAACCATATTTCCAAGTCGGAGGTCTCTGAACATTTCCAAAATTTTGCTATAACTCTCCTAGCAGCCGTGATCGTATGTAATATTATTCTCCAGCATTTCCTTATTACTGATGTCTCTAGTTCCCTGACTGAGTCCACTGTCAGTCTTTAGTAATATTTAAAAGAAATAATTCAGGTTTCATAGGTATTGGAGTTGAATATTTCTGATATCACTACCCTTATCTTATCCCAGAAATCCTTAATGTTGGGACATGATCACCACATGTGGATGAAAGATCCAACCTCTCACTGACATTTCCATTTGTTGTTACCTGTTTTGTAAATTTTTTCTAACTTCATAGAAAACATTTTGTAATAATTTTCTTTTAATTCCTGGGAGACCGTGAATAAATTTGTTTCTTTCCATGAATCTTCCCAGTAGTTTAGTTTCTGTCATTTACCTCTTAGGCCCTTTTCGCACGGGCTTTCTGTCGCGCAACAGCCCCGTGAATCTCGCAGGAGTGGGAGCGCTGCTCTGCACAACGTACTCCCACTTCCGCCGTGCTCACAGGGTTGCAGCGGCATGATCGTGGGTTTTTTGATTTTCGCCTTGAAGCGAAAATCGTCCGCGCTCATGCAATGCTCCTAGCTCCCGCGCGCACTTACCTCCTGTGCGGAGCGTCAGGGAGGCAGCCGGGTCGCGCTTCTTTCCCTCCGCCCCTGCGGAAGGAAGGAGTGGGGCGGGGCACTAGCACGACGGACGCGACAGCCTCCTGCTTCGCGAGGGGGGTCGGACGTGCGAGCCTCCTGCTTTGCGGGGGGGGCGGACGCGCGAGCCACCACCTCCTCCGGGAGGCTGCCGCTTCCCCGCTCGTTCCTTCGCCTGCGGAAGGAAGGAGCGGGGAAACGGCAGCCTCTCGGAGGAGCCTTCTCGCGCGAGCCGTCCTCCCCCGCTCACGCGAGAAGCCTCAATGCGAAAAGGGCCTTAGTGGTTGTTTTGTATAATGTTTTAGAGGCTGTTGTGATCATTTGTATAAACGAACTTGTGGGATAAGTTACAAGGCAGCTTCACCTTGCAAAAGTGAAGGAGTGAGTACAGTGCTTCATAATGATTTCACAAGTGCACAACTGCAGATGGCACCACAGAGATGACACATTCTGACCCTTAGACTATAGGGTCCTAAACTTAATTCTCACTTTATTCATTAGCAATTTCTGGTTTGTACCTAACCTCAGTAACATCAACAGAGATTTGGAGAAGTTGTTAGTATGTTTGTAATAAGCCACAGTGGGCTCAGTCAGGGAACTATTTTTTTTTAATCTGTGAAATAATGCAGCAAAGGCAACCAAAATAAGATGTTGCAGGGGACCTTATTACCGAAACAAGTGATGCTCTGTTTATAGGTTAGCTATTTCGGATTTTTCCCCAGTGGCTGAAGTCTACTGTGGCTAATTACAGTAACAAAACAAAAAAGTCCCTGTTTTATTCATGTTGTCTTAATTTACTCCAGGGTGCTGTCTTGGAAAGGAAGAATAGAAATATTTAAACTCAATAAAATGTAACAAATCTCCATGCATTTTGTGCACTCTGAAAATTCAACACGGAAGTGCTACCAACTCTCAAACTGAGGGCCAATTCAGGGTCAAACAGTTTAGACACTGAACTTTCATTTAGACGTGCTGTTCTCTCAAGTGGTAAAAGGTGTGGAAAGATAAGAGCATGTTAATCTCCTCAGGGACACATCATATAATGTATTTTGTTTTAGCTGTGTGATCCTTCAGTCCCATATTTTAGCTTCTTAGCTTCCACAGAGATAAACAATAGAGTGCCTTGCTTGCTATTTGCACCCTGTAATTTTCGTAGGATGGGTTGCAAGATAGATTTTCCCCTCCTGCTTGCTTGAAAGAATATGCTGATCTCTGCATATTTGCATTGTTTCTGTATGTAGGTGCCTTCAAATCACCTGTTGACTTACGGCCACCCCATGATCTTCATAGAGTTTTCTTAGGCAAGGAATTCTCTGACATAGTTTTGCCAGCTCCTTCCTCTGAAATGTAGCCTGCAGCACTTATCTGTTGGTGGTGTCCCATGCAAGTACTAACCAGGGTTGATCCTGCTTAGCTTCCAAGATCAGATGGGATCTGGTATTACCCACCTACATACTATGTCTTGAAGATCATAATTATTTTATATCAAACATAGTGAACCATAGAGATCTACTGGAAGGACATGTAGGCAGTAGAGCTATAGACACATATCAAAGGGTAGCCCTGTTTTCTGTCACACATCCTAGGTGAATCTTTCAAATGGTTCTCACAGACCATTTGAATGGATTTTCAGCAATAATAGTGCTAACAGGAGACAAGAGGTCTCTGGGATCAAATTAACATTTCAAACAGCCAGGAATGTTACACTTTGGAGGCATGCATCCTTGGATGAGAAAATCATCTTGCAGGAAAATACAAGGATGCCTGGTTATATTTTCTTTGCACTACAAAGCTGAGATCCATCTTCATAAAAATGCAGCCATCTGGTCCCCAGGAGGTATTCAGACTATAACTAGAACCCCTTTTTCTCCTCAATTTGGGAGTTCTCTCAGACTCGCAAACAATGCCTCTACCAGTGGAAAAGCTCCCCTCAGCCCTGCCCTCTGAGGCTGAGTTGGACTTTTTGCTTATCTTTTACCAGCTGAAGACTTCTGGATTGGTACAGCATTACGCAAACCCACATGTCTCTCTCTCTCTCTTAATTTTCAACTCTTCCTAAATTTCTGTAGCCTTGTATGCTTGTGGGAGTGAATGCAGCTGAGTGATTGTATGGATTTTAACATCTATTTCAATAAAATACTTAAATTTGCACAGTTAGCCTGATTCTATGTGATCCAACTCTGTAAAGCTGGGCTCAAGATCCTTAATTACTCTGCCCTCTTTGCATTGATACAGCGGTGTTCATAGCTAATTTTCCCCACAAGTGATACTTTCGACAAGCGTTGGGAATCCCCCTAATGGACCCCCAGCAAGCAGGGTAACACTGGTACCTTTAGGAGATTTAGACCCTGGGTTGCAACTTCCCTTTTGACACATACAAAGAGAGTATTCCACTTCTACCCCAACTTCCCTTTGTAATTTACAACAGAAAACCTTCTTCTCCAGAGTGGGGCTATGACAACCATAGAGTCAGTTCAACCTTTCCAGTGTGAGAAAAAGGCTACATTCTGAGGTATATAGGATTTGGGAGAGGGAGGGCAAGAACCCCCAGCCTGAAAAATATATAAAAGTAAAGAGTAGATGCCTGATTTCAGAGCTACCTTGGTGGGTCTCAGTGGGTTGGCTTAAAAATAAAAAAACCTTGGATCTCTTCTAGATGCGTCTGAATAAGCATGAGTTCTTACAATGCCATTCCTTTGGTTTTGCTGGTTGCCAGTGCCTCTGCACCCATTTGTTCCCTTATTTGTCGGGGGGGGGAGCTGTTTGCAGTGATTTCTTGGGTCTCCTCTAGGAGTTTTCCAGAGTTTTGTGTTTTACACTAGGGCATGGTTTGCTGAAGTGGTACTATGTTCTGAAGGGCACATTTTTTCTTCTCTCCATTTAATTTTGTTTTTTAGAGTTACTGACTTAATAATGAAAAGAATTAAAAAGAATCTCATCCAGGGGTAGGAATAAAACATTGCAGCTGGTGTTGGGAGTTGACAGAAAACAGAAATGTTGTTTGCATCTTTTAAACTGCCCCCTGCCTCCTCCACTTGGAGAACTACAGCAACAAATATCACAAACACCTGCCACATTTCCCTCATCTGGTGGAGCTCCTGGTGTACTGTTTTGTTTCACTTTGCACCAGAGATGGGGAGTAAATAGTGACAGAAAGGGTAGTAGGGGGCAGGATGAAATAATATGTACAGAATGCTGATTTGCAAAGAAAATAGTTTCTTCTGGTATGAAATACAACTCCTTGGATCTTTATATTCCTACTAGAATTGTAGTGTGGTGACACCTTAGGTGGACTCTGATTTCCCTTCCTCCATATTGGAGCCTCCACTACATAAAGGAAAATGAGTTCATCCTGGGGAATAAACATACCCTACCTGTCCTCTCTCCCACAGAAAAAGGGAATTCATGGGTAATGACTAATTCCCATTCCTCTTCCTTCCACATTATTTGACAGATTATTCCATAAGTTAACAATAATCAATCTGTAAAAATGTCAGTCATAGGCATAGGCCTGCGGAATCCTGGGGTTTGCAATTCAGGGAGGGGCCTTTATAATTCTCAGCCAGAGAGCTCTTTGGCCTCAATAAACTACAAATGCCAGAATTGCACAGGGTGTTGAAAGTGGAATAGTAGCACTATAACAGAGTAGTGTGGAAATGGCCATAGATGTGGTATTTCACTAATTGGCTAAACAAATTGAAAGGCAGTGGCAGATTTTTTTATTTATTTATAAAACAACTGGACAGAATAGCAGCTCCATGATCTGTTGCATATCTTGGCTTCCACAAGGGCAAGAGACTTGCTTTAAGAAAAAGCAAGCAAGCAGCTTAGAATCTGCATCAGCTAGTCCAGAGAGACACTGGATAAAACCCAGCCAACTGAGTAATATAACAATCCTACTCATAGACAGGAGTGTAAAGAGTGTGTACACATGTACACAAAGAGTACATTCAAATGCCAGAAAACAGACTGTGAATAGAGAAATAGCCCACAGAGATAGATGGAAGAAAGATGAATAGTACTGTAAATTGTCAGATGCCTTGGAGAACTTTACTAGCATACATGTGCTTACTCACATTGGATTCATATGCAAGACTGACAGTCCAAACTCATATTTATAAAGTAATTCCATTGCACATTGCCAGCATCTTCTATTTTCAGACTCAATGGCCATTTCTGTACTACACTGTTATAGTGCTATTATCCCACTTTCAACATCCTGTGGAATTCTTGGGTTTGTAGTTTACTGAGGCCAAAGAGCTTTCTGCCTGAGAATTCTAAAGACCCCTCCCTAAATTACAAACCCTAGGATTCCAGAGGACGTTGAAAGTGGAGTAATAGCACAATAATAATAATAATAATAATAATAATAATAATAATAATAATAATAATAATAATAATTTCTATCCTGCCTCTCCCCATGGATCAAGGCAGCGAACAACAATAATGCATTAAATACATTAAAAACATTAAAAACATACCCAATCCTCCCCACCCACCAACCCATCTAAAACCAGCCCCCTAAAACACACAACAATTAACCACAATCAACTGACTATTAAAAGAACAGCAAGACAGTTGGTGCAAGGCGGTGGAGTACTAGTCTGGGAAGGCCTGTCGGAAGAGAGCCGTCTTGACTGCTTTTTTTAAAGCAGTCAAGATTGGTAATATGCCGGGTCTCCTCCGGCAGGCTATTCCATAACTTGGGAGCGATAGAAGAGAAGGTCCTCTGGGTAACTGCAGCCAACCTAGTTCTGACTGGCTGCAGTAAATTCCTCCCAGAGGACCTTAGTGTGTGGGGCGGATTATATGGGAGAAGGTGATCCCGCAGGTAGGCTGGCCCCAAGCCATAAAGGGCTTTAAAGGTAATAACCAACACCTTGTACTGTGCCCGGAAACTAATAGGCAGCCAGTGTAAAGACTTCAGAATTGGTGTTATGTGGTCAGTTTTAGGTCTACCAGTGACCAACCTGGTCATATTCTGAACTAATTGAAGTTTCCGGACTAAGCACATGGGTAGCCCTATATAGAGCGCATTGCAGAAGTCAAACTGTGAAGTTACCAGCACATGCTCCACTGTTTTTAGGTGTTCCAGCTCCAGGAAGGGGCGCAGCTGGCATATCAGCTGAAGCTGATAACAGGTACTCCTGGCCGCTGCATCTATTTGAGCTGTCATCTGAAGTGGCGAGTCCAGGAGCACCCCCAAGCTGCGGACACAGTCTTTCAGGGGAAGTGTGACCCCGTCTAGAACAGGTTGACAAACCTCCATACTTGGCCTAGGGCCCTTAACAGCGAGTACCTCCGTCTTATCTGGATTCAGCTTCAGTCTGTTTTTCCTCATCCAGTCCATTACTGCTTCAAGACATTCATTCAGAGGTGAGATGCCACCCTTAGTTGATGCTATTATCCGAGGCATGGAGAGATATATCTGGGTGTCATCAGCATACTGATAGCACCTTGCTCCATGCCTCCTGATGATCTCTCCCAGCGGTTTCATGTAGATGTTAAATAGCATTGGGGACAGGACAGCGCCCTGAGGGATGCCAGATTTAAGCTCCTTTTTCGAGGAGCAGCTGTCCCCAGGCATCACCATCTGGTATCTACCTGAGAGATAGGACCGGAACCACTTAAGTGCAGTGCCCCGGATTCCCAGCCCTCTCAAGTGTTCCAGAAGGATGCCATGGTCTATGGTATTGAAAGCTGCTGAGAGGTCCAAGAGTACCAGCAGGGTCACACTTCCCCTGTCGATACCTAGGCGAAGATCATCCACTAAGGCGACCATGGCAGTCTCAACTCCATATCCTGCCCTGAAGCCAGTTTGAAATGGGTCTAGATAACCTGTTTCATCCAAGACAGCTTGAAGCTGAAGACCAACAGCCCTCTCGATCACCTTGCTTAAAAATGGGAGATGGGAGACTGGTCTATAATTATTCATATCCAGGGGATCTAGGAGGGCTTTTTTAGAAGCGGCTGTATAATCGCTTCTTTCAAACAAGCTGGAAAATTGCCCTCCCTGAGGGATGCATTAATAATATATCTTAAATGGGTCTTAATTGCAACTCCTCCCTGGACGACCAGCCATGAAGAGCAGGGATCAAGAGGGCAAGTTGTCTTTCTTATATTTCCAAGGAGCTTGTCTACGTCCTGACTGACTGACTGAAACTGATCCAGTATAATCCTATTCACGGGGTCGCTGGACACTCCATTTGTAACCTCTGCTGTAACACCGGCATCCAAGTCGGCTCTTATCTGAGAGATTTTATCTGCAAAATGATTATTCAAAGCATCACAGCAAGCTACACTAGGTTCTAACAGTGAGTTCAGGGGAGTGGGTAGCTGAGTCAGATCCCTTACCACCCTGAACAGCTCTGCTGGATGAGAAGTCGCAGATGCAATATGTGCAGAGCGGAAAGTCTTCTTCGCTGCATCTAGTGCCACTCCATAGGAATGAAGGAATTCTCTATAGCGTGTCCTGTCAGATAAGAGTCCAGATTTCCACCAGTCTAGTTGTCTAGTTGTTGTACTATAACAGTGTAGTGCAGAAATGCCCAGTGTCTCAACTCTTTTAATACTGGTATGGTTAGGAAGAGGCCTTTACTACAGTTGTCTCTAGTATCTGGGATTACCGAGTGGTCTTCTACATGAGCTGAAGGACTTGTTTATACTGAGTATAAACTTGTTAATGAACTTGGGAAGTCTTGACTTGTTGCTATTTTAGGCTGTTTTTATTTATGTGGCTTGTTTGGGAGAGGTAATGCTGATTTCCATTAGAAGTGTGGTTTTCATAGAGAGATGCAAATATTTGAGCTATACAGTTACTGTCTATATTGCCAGACCTTCCAATGATTTTCATAGCAGGCTGCTGAATAGCAAAAAAACAGAATGTGAACATGACATTAATTTGCTATTGTTGATTTTATTTGCCATCAATTTGGTTTTCACCTATGGTGACTCTATCAATGAGAAACCTCCAAGACACCCTGTTACTAACAGCCCAGCTCAGGACTTGCAAAGTCATAGAAATTGCCCTTTGATTTAGTCTGTCCACTTGTAATATAGTCTTCCTCTTTTCCTATTTCTTTCCACATTATGAAGCATTATTGTCTTTACTAATGAACCATGTCATCTCATGATATGTCCAAAATTTGTCAGTCTTAGCTTAGTTATTTAGGCTTTGAGAGAGTTCAAGCTTATTTGCTCTTGAACTTTTTTATTTGTGTTTTTGGCAGTCCATAGTATCTACAGAACTCTCCTTCAGCACAGCATTTCAGAAAAGTTGATTCTCTTCCTGTCAACTTGCCTCCCCAGCTTTAACAACCATAGATAGAAATCAGAAATATTATGGTGCAGACAATCGTGACCATGGTATACACTATGTCTTTACACTTGAGGAACTTGTCTAGATCTTTCACAGCTGCCCTTTCAAGTCTTAGTCATCTGGTTTCTTAACTACAGTCCCCATTATGATTTATGACTGAGCCAAGGTACAAAAATCTTTGGCTAGTTCAATGTTCATCACTTATTTTAAAGTCATGTAAATCATCAGCAGTCATTATGTTTTTTTCTTAATGTTCAAATGTCAGCCTGCTTTTGCACTTTCTTCCTTGGCTTTCCTTCATAGTTTTTGAAGTCTTTGCTAATTTCTGCTAACAATATGGTATCGTCTACATATCTTAAATGATTGGTTTCTTCGTCCAATTTTCTTACCTCATTTGCTCCAAGTCTGATACAGTTTTCCCCACAATTTATTGTATATATAAATTAAATAATGTGATTAAATGCAGCCTTCTCTGATTCCCCCTGTCAATTGGAAGCCGTTCACTTTCTCCATATTCTGTCTTCCCAGTGGCCTCTTGTCCTGAGTATAAGTTAAAACAATAAATGTTTTAGCATGCTCATGTCTTTTAGGGAGAACCGTAGTTTCTCATGGGTTAATGAACATAATTGATATTAATTATATTTAATTAATGTTATATTAACACAACTGGTGTTCTATTAGTATTATTGGTATATTATTAGTATTATTAATATAAAATTATTAATAGTAATGCTATATTAATATTAGCAGAATATTGCATTAATACGATATTAATATGATCAATTAACATAATTAATATACTCATCTTTGAAAGGGATTTAAGTCAGAGAGAATTGTAGGAAGGGTGAATTAATAGTCCTAACCTAGTGCTGCAGTGTTGTGGTCCATATCCAAATGTTTTTAGACATACAAGCAAGCTGTAAGGCTCAAAGGAACCCAGAAACCAAATCATATGAGTTTTTAAGCTTACCTTTCCTCCCGTTTTGCTGGATTCTGAATGCCTTGTCTTTCTAAGAAATTTTTCACATCTGACTTGGTGACATTCCTTTATATGTGCTACTGGTCTTGTTCATTAACATTAGTTCATTAGCCTCATCGTATATGATGAGTGTTTGTTTAAAATTTGTTCCCATATTATTCACTATTTATCCTTAGCTACAGGCTTTTCTAGTTTGTTTTCTGCTGCGGGGCCAATTTTCTATTTAGTGGTTGCACTGTGACTTATCAGCGTGACTGAGTGGAAGAGTACTTTTGCTTTCAGTGATTTGGATAAAGAGTGTTTGTTAAGTAATAGATCCATCTTTGAACATCCTATACACATTATATCCAAAGAGTTTGATGACTTAGAAACTTAACAAAAAAATCAATGTATTAAATTAGATTAATATGCCAGTACTTAAATATTTGAAGGAAGGTCATGTTGAAGATGGAGCAAGCTTGTTTTCTGCTGCCCCAGAGGCTACAACACAGAGCAATGGATTCAAACTACAGGAAAAGAGATTTCACCTAGTTCTTCCTGATGGTAAGAGCTGTTTGATGGTGGAATATGTGGCCTTGGAGTGTAGTGGAGTCACGTTCTTTGGATGTTTTTGACCAGAGGCTGGATGGCCATTTGCTGGACTGCTTTGCATATGTATTCCCACATGGTTGAGGGTTGGACTCAATGGCCTTGGTGTCTCTTCCAACTGAATGATTCTGTGATTCTACTTTGGCAGAATATTGTCAGCTGTCAAGAACCTCAAGGGTTTACTCATGAATGATATTAGGTTTAAAACAAAATGGCTCTCCATTCTCAACAAATACTCGTTTGATTTAATACTACTGATTACTGAAAAATCATCTCAGGAGACAGCTGCATTGGACACCAATGTAGAAATAACCACATCCAAAATTAATCAAAATTCAGAATTGGTTGATATTTGGAGACAACTTGAATAGATCTAAGACTGGAAGAAAAATTATATATATATATATATATATATATATATATATATATGGAGAGAGAGAGAGAGAGAGTGTTAAAAGACTACAAGATTGCTGAATTGAAGCATGATGAAAAGGTGTATCTCTGACTTTCTAATACTACATCTTCCCAAAGGAAGACAAATCCATGAGTTGCAATTCCTACATTCTATCCACATGAACACTACAGATGATGTCTTCTCAGACTTTACCACTGACAATTCCAGCACAAATAACATTCAATCTGTTCATTTTTTAGACAGACCACCCTTACCCTGCAGGTTCTATCACGAAAGAACACCCAACAGTCATTTTTGGGGCCAGGGAAAACATCAGACACACAGCAAACAGACCTAATAATCAATTTATCTAATCATGTACATACCCCTGATGAAAGGTTTGTTTTGAATCTGGGACTAACTTTCATTCCCACTCCTTGATATGACTCATTTCAAAGCTGTATTGATATATTCAAACTAATCAGATTAATTCAACTTAAATTTATTTTTGGTATTTCATTGGATGCTTCTATACAGTCCCAGATGCTTGACAGCAGATCTAAATCTGGCCACGAGCTGGAACTGAGACAAAAGGAAATGATTCTCATGGTTAAACAGGCATCCCCACCTCAGTGGCCATCTAGAAATGATCCTGCAAAGTACCTTTACTGGACATGGGACATTTGATCACATAGCCAGATGATGGCATCCTGGCCAAGTTGATTGTACTTGGAGTGCCTTAGTCTGATGTCATCAGAGTCCTTAGCCACAGCAATATCCCCTACATGTAGGGCCCAACCTGAAACATTGTCTTGAATCTGGCTACCAACTACCCCCCCCCGAAGGACCCCTAAAAAGCTCTGCCTCAGAATGGCAAATGGCAAATAGCTGGTAGCTATTTAACTAGCTTCTGTTAACAGTTGGAACCATCTGCCCTCTTAAGCACCATTTACTTCCACCCTTCTCCCATCGTTGTTACCAGGAACATGATACAGGGTCCCCAAGTCCTTTATCTTGCTAAAGAATGAAATATCTGCTAGGTGAAGAGACATGGAGTGAGAAGAGAGGTCCCACTTTCTCAAATGAGCTAAAAACTGAAGAATCTGCCTCTCAGATGCCAGCTACTCCTCTTCAAATCCCTCCCATATACTGAAATCCTGGAACCTGCTCACCACCCTGGAATAAACCCAGAAAGTTACAGGGTCCACTGAATGAAGTATTCCTTGCATTATGCTGTGTTCCCCAGGCTCCACAGATCCTCTGAAGATACCAGCCACAGATGCAGGTGAAACGCCAGGAGCAAATACTACTAGAACATCGCCTCATAGCCTGAAAAAACCCAGAACAGCTCCACAGACCATCTGGAAATGCTTGCTGGCTCATAGTCTGCTTCTGGTGCTAGTGAATGAGACCTGCTTTCCTGAAATTGAGAGAAGGAACCTGCAATCCAGGCCTGGAACATAACAAGCTGAGAATGTTATGCTAGCAGATGAACGTGTCAATGCTAGATTTTTCACAAGTCTCATGACCCTCCCAGACGTTGTAATTTATGAAGTACTGCTTATTTATGAAGTACCAACACATCTCAGACAACATCTTGGGTAGACAATCTAACCTTGAACAACATTTTATGTCCTTGAGAGAGTTTGTATCTCTGCAGGACTTTCATCAAGGCACCTTTTATTTCCTTATTTCTAAGACTAAGGTCATTTCCGCTCTAAACTCTTATAGCACTATTATTCCATTTTCAACATCCTATGGATGTTGAATCCTGGGATATGCAATTTAGGGAGGGGCCAGCCAGCCCATCCCCAAACTGCAAACCTCAGGATTCCATAGGATGCTGAAAGTGGAATAATATTGCTATAAAAGTCTAGTGTGGAAATGGCCCTGGTCACACAGTTGAAAATAGGTATGATAACACTATAGAATAAGGATATCATTTTGTCATATTCTGGTGAGTGGCTTGACTCAGGTTTCATGTACATAAACATGGCACTTCCAAAAAAGAGTGCTACCACAGTCATGGGGAACCACAGGTAGAAAATGCCTTGTGCCTGCCTTGGACAGAATGAATCTGCAAGATGGCTACTACAATGCAGATCTATAAGGTCAGTATGAAGGAGAAGGAGCACAGAAGGAAGAGGATACCTACCAGTGTAAGATCTTTTCTTAATTTATTTTTTATAAGTAAAAAGAAGCATTCCACAAAAAACATATATACAATTTATATAGTAAGGTACATTACTTAAAAAAAAAAGTAAAAGAAAATGAAAACAATATCCCAAAGAAAGAAAGAAAGAAAGAAAGACAGAAGTATAAGTGTGAGAGTATGTGTACATCTATCTATATTTATATCTAATTTCACTGAAGTGGTATCAGCACAGACTAGCTTCACCAGAGCCAGGATGTCACAATAGAAGTGGTTAATGACACTGGGGACATAGTAAGGCATTTGTAGAGTCTGGACTGTATGTACAATGGCAAAGAGGAAACCACACATCCAAGAGGCTGCTACTAAGATGGTGCAGGTTGTATGGATCATAATGAGTGTGTAGCACAGAGGGCAACATATTGCTACAAAATGATCATAGGCCATCACTGTGAGGAGGACACATTCAGTTATGGCTAGAGCCAGGAAGAGATAAATTTGAGCACTTCAACCAGCAAATGAGATGGTCTTCTTTGACCCCCATAAGTTGGTCAGCATTTGAGGAATGGTACTGGTTGAGTACCAAATGTCCACAAAAGAGAGGTGACTCAAAAAGAAATATATGGGGGTTTGGAGTTGAAAATCTAACCAAATTATTGTCAGTATGATCCCATTGCCTGCCAGTGTGATGCCGTTGGTGACCAAGTAAATCTCCAAAAGAACAAAACACAACTTTAGGCCACTGGAAAGACCCAAGAAGTGAAATGCTGCCACTGTGGTTTAGCTCAATTTTCTCTGCACCTTGAAGTAAAAGAAACAGAAAGAGAAAAAAGGATAACATGTAAAATACAATGGCTCACAGTATCGAAAATAGGCTTCTGAAAAAGATTGGCCTGTATGAAGAATTTTTTTTTTTAAAAAAAACAATGTTAGCATTCTTTGTTGCCACAAGAACTACTGAGAGCACAGCAACCTGATAATACATTATTTGGATACAAAAATCTCAGAATTATTTTGTTCATTTTAATTTTAAAAGTAAAAGAAACCTCTGCCCTAGCATAAAGGTGGACATTATGAACTGCTATACATTGTTAATTCAGAGGAGTGTAATTCAGTTTACAGTAATATAAAGCAAGGAACCAATTTCAGAGACAAACAAATCAAACTAAGCACACTTAACTTGATCTAAAAGTCACTGGCTTATATGAATTATGTGTGGTGTTATTCCAAGCATGAGTTCAGTGGTCCTTAATCATTACTAAGTATGTTTAAAATTGCACTCTAAAGCAAACAGCTATTTAGAACCTGAACTTGGTGTGCCATAATTCATACAATAACATCATCTGGAGCATCACTAAGGTATTTCTACGGCACCAAACTGAAAGCAAAAGCTGTTTGCCCACCACAGGCAGTGATGACTCTCTTACATACCATCTCCAATATTAGTAAAATCTTTTGTCTATATTTCAAAAAAACAACTTCAAATGAAAAGAACAGCACATGCAGAATAATTAAAATGACCAGAAAGTGGCAAATTTTGTTCCTGTCCTTTCTGATTTCATTTTGGAGATCCATGCATGTTTTGTTTATCCCAGAATATTTTCTGTCATCTCCTGGTACAATCAGAGACTTTTTATACCAACTCCCCAGATTGGTTTATTTTAACCCAGAAATTTATGGTGGAAGACAAAGAATTAAAAATTTTCAAGGAGATCCCTTCACAAATCCTGAAGAAAAGGAAAGATTGTGCTTTTTTGAGCTCCACTTTTGAGAAGAAAAAGAATACTGTACAAATGAGGAAAAATCAAAGGAATCTCTTTTATTTTTAAGCAGAAGAAATTTGTGCTAAACACCCTAGATAAAATTAAAAATTTATTGAAAAGATTCAGAGAAGAATGAATCCCATTAGTCCAATGTGAATCAGGATACAAGAAGAGAAGCAACACAAAAAACTGGGATTTTAAGAAGGGAAGAGGAAGATAAAGAGGAAAATATGGAAACAGATAATGAGGAACATAGAGAAGATGACACATTATTTGACCAGGAAGGAGATCAGGAAAGAGACATCACATGATTCATCTCAGATAATTTAAATGATTGTAACAATCAAAATGATACTGCTAAAGATACTGCTGTGGAATGTTCATGGCTTTAACCTCCCATATAAAAGAAAATGAATATTTCATTATTTTGAAAAACTAAAATTGGATATATAATTTTACAAGAAATACACATTAGAAATAAGGACTTAAAACACATAAGAAACCTGTAACTTGGGGAAGCATTCTCTACAGCTATAGATAAAAAAAGGAGATGGGTAACAATATATGTGAAGAATAAATATCAAGCAAAGGAAATACTTAAAGATAACCAGGTACACTACTTAGCTAAAGAAGTGAGAATCATGGAAACTAAGCTACTGATTGCCACAGTCTATGCACTACTGGCAAATAAAAGTAAATTTTATCAAAAGCTATTAGAGAAAATAACAAAATTTAATTATCAAGAAGCAATATTTATGGGTGACTGGAATGATGTTTTAGACTCTGCTATAGACAGATCCTTTGATAACCAAACTAGAATAAAGAACAAAATCTAAGGTAAACTCCCTAAAACCTTCTTCAACTTACTGCATAATCTATCCTTGATGGATATTTGGCATCAGAAAACAACCAAGAAAAGGATTATACTTATTTCTCAGCCATAAAGTATGATCGAGGACTGATAATGTTCTTTGCATTTAAATCTCTGTTCACAAAATAAAGAAGAGGGAGGCTCTCCCTGTTACCCTGTATGTTGGGGGTCCCGGAAGGGGCACCCAAATAACCAAATAAAAACACAAGATGGGGAAATTAAGCTCGAGCACTCTCTTAAGCTAACGAGAGGCAGGATAACTTAAGCTAGGATCTTGTACCCTATGTCTACGGCTTCAGGTCAGAGAGCGTAGCCAGACAAGGTTTCAAAGTAACAAAAATAACATTTATTGAGCACAAATAACATAAAAGACACCACATGCGCACAGTTAACTGGAATTAGAAATAGAGAGCTTTGGGGAATGGATAATATGACACCTGGTCTCGTAGTCCTGGACAGAAGAGGGGGTTGCAGGGATGGAAGCTCAGCGCGGTTCGCTGAGGGGAGCTCACTGGACAGAGCAGCAGCAAGGCTGGATGGAAGTCCAGGGTGATCCGAGGAAGTCCCGAAAATGGGGACTTTTTATGGGGTGGATTTTAGCTATGGGCTATGCCATGCTTGGTGAGAACAAAGGAAAGTTGGAGCTGGACAAAGGAGTTGGAAAAGGTCAAGTTTTGCATGATGAGCTTAGCGCTGGATGACAATAGTATGACCAGTGTGCTGATGGCCCAATATAAAGGAATCGCTCGGCTCTTGGCCGTGCGGCTTTGTAAAGATACGTGCCGAGCAAAGCTGGTTTGCAAAGAGGTTTTTCCCTAAAGCATCGGAGAGGCTTAAGTTGCCTGTCTGAATGAGGTTTTGGAATGTACAGCCATTAACGGCCGCGCCCAATATGTGTTTGTCTGGTGGACCTCTGCAAACACGTGGAGTAGGGTGGCAGAGAAAGGTCAAGCAAAGGCCAAATTATTTGATATCAAAAGGATATCTAGTGCTCTCACCAGACATATCATAACCGTGATAACATCCCAAGAATAATTTCAGATCATAATCCCATACTTCTTACACTTCAATACAGAAATTTACATTACAATTAAAAACTAAATAATGAATTATTGTAAGATGAAAAATCACTGAAAAGAAAATTATTAAAACCAAGTAAACCTCAATTAATTGGAAAGTTTTACAAATTATTATTGAACCTTGAAATGGAACAAGATACAGTCAAAGAAAATATGATCAAATGAGTGTGTAATATAGGTCACTCAGTACATTGGGACCAATGGGAGAAATCCTGGAACTATTATCAGAGATTTACAAGGAACTTGGATTTACAAGGATCTAAGGGAAAACTTTTGCATAGATGGTATTTAATGCCTGCCCAAATATTCAAAATTGGTAACAATAATAATAGCAAATGTTGGAAATGTGAAGAAAAATACTTTCTAAAAATCATCAGTGGTGGCAATGTCACAAGGTGAAGAAATTCTGGAAACAAATCCATGAGCATATTACAAAAAAAATTAAAATTAACTTCCCTATGCAGCCAAAAATATATTTGTTGAATATACTGGATGTTATTGACATTCAAATAAGAAATAAATATGGCAGAATTTTAATATATATGATTTATGAAGTAACCTTTGCCCAAGAATGGACAGATGTGAGTATTCCTACAATTGATTATTGGATTTTAAAACTTTATGAAATGGCTGAACTTGATAAGTTAACATTATCTTTAAATGATAAATCAGTTCAACAATTTAGAAGAAAGTGGAAAGTTTTAACTCCAGTCTGGGAAATTAGATGAGGGAAACTATAGCATGTTTTGCAGATTAAGTCCAGAATCCTATTTGATAACACCTTTTATTATTATTTAGCGACTGAAGAAATATTTTGCTGTAGAGAGCTTGGTAAGAAAATGCATGTTTTTCAAAAGATGCTCATAAAGAGCATCTATCACTGCTTGAGAAGGGAGTCTTTTTTCCTTTTTTCCTTTCCTTCATCTTTTTTTCTTTTTCTCTTTCTTATCTAATAATATTTCCAGTTAATCATTTCTTGAATTGATCAATTTTTGTATATTTTTGATCTATTAGTTTTGGTATGGATGCACCCTTTTTCTCTATGCATTTTTCTTTTATTTATTCTTAATGATTTTTCTTCTAGTTATAGATACTGGATGCTGATACTGTGATAGTAATGTAACAGTATTTTATGATGAAATCTGCTTTTCAAAAATGCTTTTTTAATAAAAATAATTTAAAAAAAGAAAGAAGCATTCAGGTAACTATATGGTGTGCTTGTGTGTGATGTTATTATTTTTTTTACACTTCCCAAAGGAGAAGTTATTAGAAAGCAGTATTGCACTAAAGGAAGTAAGCATTACCTTGGCTTGATACCCAGCAAAACAATCTTTCAAAAAGGGCATTTGAGACAAGATCTCTGAGGATTCTTTCAGAGGAAAAGACAAAGGCTGCAGACAGAATGGGTTTACACAGCTTCTTTTACTCCTTTCCCTGGTACACCCTGACAGCTACAGTTGTCTAAATAGAAAAGAGGAACACCACAAACAAATGGAAGCTTTTCAACCTGGAGAGGAGTCACCTTAGGATAAGTTCCTGTCTGACATGTCCAGGTAACAGTCTTTGTGTAGAGCCAAACTACACAGGAAATGAAAATAACCCGATAACCTGTTTTTGCTGTTGCTTTGTGCATGAAATGTGGCCAGGAGGAGAGGCAGTAGAAATACAGGGAAGTGCCCAAGCCCTTTCACATTTCCCCCTCTCCAAATCCCCGCATATTGTGGTTTCAGGATATGGTTGTCTTAAGGTGTATCCAGACTAGTGAAAAAGACCAGAAAGTCCCAGATTATTGTTCCTTTTCTTTCCAATGTTATTTTGGAGAGTCCTTCAATCTCATTCACAGAATGTTATCAGGAATGGGGATGGGTCTCCATGTGGCAATTTCCATTTGTAACTCTCTTCTGTTTTTCCCTTGATTTTTCCATCTTTTTTTTTCTAATCAGAAGAAAATTGTTATCAGAAAAGGAACAACTGAATTGCTCCCTTCTGTTTAGCTGTACTAGGATCCTCCTGTCTTAAAGCCCCAAAGCTCTCAAATTCTAATTTAGGGAAGAGAAATAAATTGCTAGAAGTGATTTGGAATCGAAGAACGGGGGTTAGGAAATAGTTAAGCACTCCTTCCCTCTTTACTTCTCCATTTCTAAGCTTCCCTCTCAATTGATTTTCCTTCAGAATAGGAAGTATCAGGAAACCATTCTTTTGAATTTTACAGTTGCATTAAAAGGGAGAGCACTGGAATATTGGGAGGTGGGGTCTGAAGCATAAAACCTACCAGTTTTGCATAAGCTACCAACACAGTTTAGATTCTGGATCACAGTTTAGAACTTTGTATCATATTGAAAAGAGTACTGTTAGCCAACAATCAGACATAAAACAACATTTTGGAGAGGGCATAGTATCCTTTATTCCTAGGTAAGCCTTCTTCTGTCTTATACATACACATTTGGTAAATCTCAAATCTAAACTATTATACAAAACATACATCATTTACAGTTACAAGACTTATACAGTATTTATTTATTTATTTATTTGTATCCCGCCTCTCCATATGGATCGAAGCGGCGAACAACTTACAAATTGCATGTATTTCGAAACATTTTCTATACATGCCCCCAACAAGCTGGGTACTCATTTTACCGACCTGCGAAAGGATGGAAGGCTGAGTCAACCTTGGAGCCCGGCAGGATTGAACTCACAACCTTGTGGCTTGCAGTACTGGCATTTAACCACTGTGCTACCAGGGCTCCAAGATATAATTACAACATTTTAAAATACATAAAATAATGCAGAACAATAATAATGAACCAATGGGGAAAACTAAAAGGCAGAAAGGAGCAAGTACAGAAGAAAAGTCAGGGAAAAGGAAAGGTTTGGTACAAATCTTGGATAATAATATTTAATCATATGTATATAAATAATCATTCAAAATTTACAAATGGCTACTATGAAATAGCTCCAAACCACTCTTCTCCAATGGTCATAGCTTCATCCCATATTAACAATATGAAGATTCTTGATTTCCAAACTATCACTCTAGCATAATTGGTGCTCTGTATTTTAAATGCTATTGTAGAATGCAGTCTCCTTTTTATGACAAGAAATAATATATAGTTCTCTTGTAATCCTTCTCCTTTCTCTCAAACCCCCACATACTTTTAAAATACAGGTAATATTTGCTTTATCAGCCTGGAAGAACTTGTATTACAATTAATATAAAGACTGTTATTAAGATGTGTGTTCCTTCATACAGAGTGATCCTGTGCATATACCCATGGTAGTTAGTGCTCCTTGCGATAGTGAGACTCAGCCCTAAACAAATGTGCCTAGCAATGTTATCTTAGATTGCCTAATCTTAACCATGTTTCCTTGGAAGTAAAAGATACCAAGTTCATAGTAACAACATCTGAGGAAGTTTGTAGTCCTAGTCTTCTTTATTTCCAAGAACCTAAGCCTGCAGCATCATCCCCTGGCTTAGGCACCTCACCCTTTCACCCAGAATCAGACGTTATTCTGAATGTTGGGCAAGTGTCAGGGATGGTGCAGGAGATGCAAAATCTTATGCAGGGCCAACCAATTGGGCTCCATTCCTTCTTCCCCATATCACTGTGTGCATGGCAGAGATTATCTGAAGAGGACAATTGTGTGCATAAGGCTTTTATGATAGTTAATATGACCAGTATTTTTCATTCTCCAAGTGTAAATCCAGACATCATGCAATCTTTTTTTTTTTTTCCTATCCAGAATGAAACTGGAGGGATATCATGAACAATGAAACATCTGTGGCTGAATTCTTTCTGCTTGGGCTCTCTGGGAGCTTGAAGGTCCGTATCTTATTGTTTGGTCTTTTTTCTACAGCCTATGCCATTACTCTTGTGGGCAATGCAATCATACTGGTGTTCATCTGGCTGGACTCAAAACTTCACACACCCATGTATTTTTTCCTGAGCAACCTTGCCTGTGTGGACATTTGCTACACTTCCAGCACAGTCCCTCAGATGCTGGTTAATCTCCAGCTTCCAAGCAAACCTATCTCGCTGGTTGGTTGTGCTGTACAGATGTATGTCTTCTTGATCTTGGCCACAACAGAATGTTTTCTCCTTGCAGTGATGGCATACGATAGGTATGTAGCTGTATGTCACCCACTGCACTATACATCTGTCATGAACAAACAAGTGTGTATTAACCTGGCTGCAGCCACCTGGACAAGTGGACTTCTCTTGCCAGTGGCACACATAGTTCTCACCTGGCAGTTACCATTCTGTGGACCCAATCGAATTGACCACTTTTTCTGTGAAATCCCAGCATTACTCAAACTGGCATGTGCTGATACCCACATTGTTGAAAAAGTGACTTCTGTGGGATGCATTTTCACATTACTCATTCCCATCACCTTCATCATGATGACTTACATTCGCATCCTTGCTTCCATCTTGAAAATCCCATCTATACAAGGCCAGCACAAAGCTTTCTCTACGTGTGCCTCCCA
Source organism: Ctenosaura bakeri (assembly GCA_948474755.1). Taxonomy (NCBI): domain Eukaryota; kingdom Metazoa; phylum Chordata; class Lepidosauria; order Squamata; family Iguanidae; genus Ctenosaura; species Ctenosaura bakeri. The sequence goes on from CAOLHI010004070.1 coordinate 47,861, forward strand.
TATAACTGTAGTGGTCCTTTTCTATGGTACAGCCATATATATGTACATGAGACCTGAGTCTAGCCACTCTCCAGGTCAGGATAAAATAATCTCTCTCTTCTATAGCATTGTCATTCCCTTGTTCAATCCCATAATATATAGCTTGAAGAATAAGGAAGTGAAAGGGGCTTGGATTAAAATTCTGATGAGATACCAGCTTGGTTGATTCCCTCCCTCCCAAGATCCTGCCTTATCATGGTCCATCAAACCCTGTGCTATTGCCTCTTTCTGGATGCCCCTCTAGGTTCCAGGGAAGCACTCTGCTGTCTTTAATCCTAGCAATCAATGGAGATTAGTGTGTTTAAACTCAGCCTTCTGAATACAAAAAATGTGCCTTGAACTATTTCCACCTCACTTTCTCAAGTTTATGAGATCAAATCAGACCATATGTTAAAATGGGTGGGCAGAATGCAGATCATGAGCCATGCAAGGGCCCAAGGCTTTTTTTTCCTTTTGGTTACACAGCCCTACCCAAAAAGCATCCCATCAAAAACCCCTCAAAATATTGTATGATCTGCTAAGAGTGCCTGCTTACCCCTCAGCTCCCTCATGCACCAGGTAGATTTCTCTGCCATGGAACAGGCAAAAGGAAAGACAGAGATGGCAGGTACTTCTAGAACTTCTAGAAACTTGATATGTCCTTGCTTGAAACATGCACGAAGCCTTTCCTGGATGAAACAGTTTTTTCCCCCTTTAAACTATCTGAAAATCTCTATGAAATATAATTTTTTCTGGAAGTCTAGTCAGTAGTCTTGGATTGACTATGTTAATTGGGGAACTGTGCCTTCTTATATTGGCTAGAGTTTTATCCTGATTTACTAGAGACAACCAGTGGACTGTAAAAGAAAGCAACAGTTACACTATCTGATGTTTGCAGAGTGGCCATGTGTCCAACTTTCCAGAGAGCAGCCATCTCTTTGATGCATTTTTCTGATTAAGTCTGGTTTAAAGAGCAGACATTTTAAAGTTGCTTGGTAAAGGTTAGCACTTGGGTAGCAAACTGAGCCACACAGCCACCATTTTTTCCATTGTGGTAACATGCCTTGCATTCCTGGATGTGCAAATGGACGTTCACTTGGGATCACTTGCAAATTGATCTGAGAGAGGGGAAAAAGGCACCAAGCTGTCTGAGAAAATTTGTAAGCAGCTTGCATGTGCAGTCTGTCCTAAGTCAGCCTCTGTAATTCTCTCATGTTTCCTACAGGGGTACCATTTTTCAATCAATTCCACTTTGACAATGCTTGGGTTCCTAATCCATCAGATGAGTGGGAGAAACCTGTAGTTTACTTTCCACCTGAATTCACCTGGACTTCTAGCACATTTGATGATGTAAATGGTAGCCTTCCCAGCAAGTGCAAATTTTAATTAGGCCAGCTATTTTCCATGAGACAATTCTATGTGAATTCTTAACACAAAGCTTTTATGGTTAATGGTATTTTACTGCTTCTGATTAATGATATTTGGGGCAGAAAATAACATGCAAACTTATACACAGTTTTTACAGGGCATTTTACTACGATGTCACTTATGTATATTTGTATATTCAAAAATTTGCCTCTTCTCCCTTTTCTTTCATTAGCATCAATCACTTCCAAAGTACTAAAGTAATTTCTAGAGACACATATGAAAATGTCTTTGTAAATTGTGAGGAGATTTAATCCTTCCCACCTGGCCACAGATTTCTCTTCCTTCCCATTTGGTGACAGTTTGTTGGATTTCTGTTGAGACAAGGCAGTCTGGCATCAGCAGAATACTGCTCCTTCAAAACAGGGAGTATCAGTGGATTCTGTGGGAGATTTTGCTGGCATTCTCAACAAAATGAGATTAGTTGGGTTGGTTGTAAATTTATGAAAATTGTAATTATAATCCTATTAGATATAATTTATTACAAAGCCCTTGAAAGTTGCAGTGTTGTTATTTCATTTTTTAAAATATTAAATCAAGTTTAATAATCCATTTATCTCCTCTAGATATTCACATCTAGAATCAAAAACATTAAACTTGCTTGAACAAGTGTTCTCAAGAAGCTAGATTCAGTTTTTTGGTTGTTTTTTTAAAAAACATCAGTTGTACATAAGGGGTGAAATCCAAGAATTCAGCATTTCTGATCATATTTTGACTGTCTGTCTGCAACTGTTGGTTTCATATATGTTAATGACAACACTAAACATAGGTGTTACTATGGTGAGCATTTGCAACTGTATTGGCCAGAGAGTCCCCCTCCTCTTCTTTTTCAGCCACTGCAGAAGGAACAGAGAAAGGAGAGGCTGATATTTTTTCTAGGAGGCACTGAAGAGTAATTTTGCCATTTTTTTTGCCACATTTTAGAGAAGAGGATTTTTTTGAAAATGAAATGAGCTGGAAATGATTTCTGTGTCCTCCTTTTAAAAGGACTTTCCTGGCTCTAAAGAGCAGGAGAGGCAAAAAAATACCTCCATGTATTTCTGAAGGGTGTTTGGATGTCTTTGGGAGATGGAACAATTTGATACTGTGTATTGAGTAGGAACAGTTCAAAGTTCCCCACGGAACAATGTGGTCCCCAGTCCCCAATAGTAGCTTTGCCAGTTCAGGATGATCCCAGGCTCTGAAGTTTCCGAGATGGCCTCAGTGATGTATTTAATCATTATGTATTAAGGACAAACCACAGTCACTTACAGCTTGTAATTCAAGAACACACAAAGAGAACATATTTTCCTTTGTGGAAATTAACACAGAAATCTTAGCTAAAGTGGGTATTCCCATATCAAGATAAAAGGAAGGAATTATTCCTTCTCCTTGACTTAGGGAGAGAAGATAAGGAACTACTTCTTCTGGCCAGAGGGTGGATTCAGAGCAGAACACAGGATGAGGCCTGCTCCCACAACAACTGGGGTGAAAGGAAGAAACTGACTAAGTAAACACAGAGACCCCCCAAAGAGTCTTTGCAAATTGCAACAACAAATTAAGGTTGTGAATTGTAGAAAGCTGTTGCTTTAGTAGCTGAGCTGAAAATTTGAGCAGAGACCTTTCCTCTTGCCTAGAGCTGAGTCCTTCAAGGCTAGAGAATTTGCAGTCTTATCTCCACCTGGAGATGACTCATGAAAACTAGAGACTGAGGATCAGGCCCTGAGATCTGGCAATCCTACTTGACAGCTGCACACTTGTTAGTAGCTGTACACCTCCATGCTTTGATATGGTCTAATTGGCAAAATATATTAATTAACAGATATGTTTAATTGGCATAAAATATAAATTATACACATGTATAGCTGAAAGGCCGTGTGGAAAAGGGAAACTGACTGGATAGCAGGCCAGGTCATAGGTTCACTGAGAATTAGCCAAGAAAGCCTGACTCAGTGGCTCTAAGCTAATCCTCTCAATGAAAACCATAGTTAAATTGCCCAGATGCAGGCAACCACCCCTGCTGTGTAAATTTTTTACCAAAGCCTTGTCCGGTCACATAGCCCAAGACATTGTAACAGTTAGTCCATTCCAAACTCCTTTTGTTTACTCTACCAGAAAGCAATTAACTCACATCCCCTTCAGGGAGGGAAATAGAGTTTAAAAAACCCCTATTTTGAGCAATTACTTTATAGTTCACTAGTTGCTGAATGTCTCCCTGCCACTTAGGCCCTTTCCACAGGGGGTAATTAAACGGGGCAATGCGACCTCTAACGGAGGTCGTCTACACCGTGGAGTGGACTGGCGTGGACTAGTTTTTGTAGTTCCACACCAGAATCCACTCAGGAGCAGCTGGAACTAGCCGTGTTGTGTGTTTTGTAAAAACCTCTTTTTTGAGGTTTTTAAAAAGCACGGAGAGCACAGCCTCATGCTCCTCCGTCGCCCGGCTCCGATATGGATTTGCAGGTGCGTGCAAGTGCATGCCTGCGGACCTGCTGGGGGCAGGCTTTCAGCTGGTGAGCTTCTCCGGTTGGTGGAGAGCCTCCACCAACCAGAAGCTGCCATTTGGGACACCAAAGAGCTGCGGAGTGACGAACGCGCGCTGCTGCTCTTTGCAATGGACTCGCCAGGATAAAGGAAAAATCCAGTGAGCTCTGTTTACGGTTGTTTTCCCCCTGACGTCTGGAAAGGGTCTTAGATTCCTGGCTGTGTACTGCTCTTAGACATACAAGTCTAAGCCACATTGCTGCTTCTTCACTACTCTTCTGGATTGGTAATTATAACCCTAAAAGCTCAGCCTCACTATCCATAATTTTTCTTCTTTTTATCTGTCAGTTAGCTCTTGTGTGAATGTGTAACTTGTATCTTCTGTGCACGTGTGAGTGAACTACCCTCAATAAAACACATTTTTAGCTTACAGCTATGGCTGGTTCTTTCCTGCATGACCCTAGTAGAAAGATCTTGTCAAGTTACCCCCTCACAGGCCTCCCAATTTAAAGCTAATTAATTCCTCTCTGTCATTTGGAAGTACTGGCATCACAGGTGGACCCCTGAGTCACCCACATTGGTGCAATAATGTGGGCAACACCCTGTTTTTCTGTCCCATGAGTTGATGCACTTGATGCAGGAAACAGACATAGGGAACTGTAGGAACCCCAGCCAAATCTGTAGGAACATGAGTGTGTGTGAATCTTGTGTGTTTAAGCCAAAGGGCTACTGTTGGGTTGAGCATCTGTCTCCCTTTTTATCTTGGTCCGTGTATTGGCAGCTGCACCTATCGGGCAACAGACATCATCCATGAGCCATGGTAGAACCACAAGGGTCTTGCACATGGATGCCCTAGGAATCACTCCCTAACTTGAGTCTTGTGGTGTGGGATCCAGAGAATTAGGGCAGAACATGTGGTTAGGAACACACACACCAAAATTCCCAAGCACTTAAAGTTATGGAGGGAAGTAAAGAATAGAACCTCCCAAATTCCATTTTGTGTGGGCTGTGTGCCACTTCTAGGTCAATGTACCTTTGTAGTTTTGTTAGGGTGGGTAGGAAGCCCTGATCCCTCTTGTGTTGGATCTTTGTAGGGTAGTTTCCTGAGAGTCTCAGGATAAGTGCATTGTGTGGGGTTGCAACTGATTATTTGAGCATCTTGTGTGTCACGTATGGCAATGGTTGGCCCCAGGTTTCAGCACTGTGTCTGGACTTGGAGGAAGCACCCCTCAGTCCAAAACATCAGCAGTAAGGCAGGACTCAGTTAGGTTCTGATTGCTCATTCCCACTGCTTGGCTAAGCAGCGTTAAGTTCCTTAGGGTTCGTTCCCTCCCCACAAGTTGTTTTGTGTGTGGCAGATACTAAGAAATTCCTCCAAAGGACCTTGGTGGTCTTCCTGTCTCTGAGTGCCTGGTCCTCTGTCCCCAGTTTCAAAAGTGTGTCCTGGCCAGTGGAGCTCAATGGAAACGTGTGTAGGCATCCTCAAGTCAATTAGAGAAACCAAAAAGGCATTGTGTGTGCATTTCAGCATGTCAGATAAGCACCCTCCCCTTCTTTTCACTGATCAGGTTTCAATTGGCAAGCTAAAATGTTTAAGGAACAGAGCAAACTGGACAAGCTTGAGAAGTGAGTTGTTAGTAAAGGAAACAACTCTTGAAAGGAGGGATCCTTCAAAACTTCTGATCCTTTTAGCACCCTATGTGACACCTATTGTGCACAGTGTAAGGAAAGGTTGCTTTTTGACCCCTCTGAAAATGCAATGGCTGCTTAAGGATGCTAGATAGCCCTAAGTGAAGCCACAAACACCATCCAGGAGCTTACCAAAATGGCCAAGAGGCAGGCCACTGAATTAGACCAGCTTTGGGCACAAAACAGCTCCCTGCTGGCAGACAAATTGGCATTGTCATCTGCACTGCAAGAGGCCTGATCCAAATTAGAAACTGCCTGATTGCAAATTCAGGCACTCAGGACAGAGTGACCAAGCTTCAGGAGGAGCATGCTAAGACTCAGCATGCTGTTCAGTAGTTGGACAACCAGGCAAAGGTTCAGCATGAGAACATGAGCCGTGAGGCTTGCAATCACAGGATTGCTGAACTAAGCCAAAAACGTGCTGCATCCATTCTCTGTGCACACTCTAGAAGAGTCCCTGCCAGAGAATGCATTTCCCCATTCTTCTTATCATCCAGATTGGGAAAAGCCAGCTCTGCTCAACCCAGTTAAGACCAGGGCAGTCACTACTAGAAAGGGCAATGCAGCCAGAGACTTCAATATCCCATTTGAGACCAGTTTAACAGGTGCAGCTCAGGAGTTCTTGGCATCCATGACAAACATGGGCCTATCCCAATTAGCCTCTGGGCCAACACATTGTGCAGGTCATACCCTTGATGCGGTCTTTAGTATGGAACAGGCATAGCCGTGGGTGGAGATAATAAATACTACTACCTTGTCATGAACGGATCATTTCCTAGTCAGGGTTAGACTAGTGGTTGCTATCCGCCCCTGCAGGGGTGGTGGACCTATTAGAATGGTCCTCCCTCGAAGGTTAATGGAACCTATTGGATTCCAGAAAGCCCTCGAGGGTCTTATGGTTGGTATCGCCGGTGATCCTGTCGAAGCCCTGGTTAATACCTGGAATTGTAATCTTACCAGGGCTATCAACACGATTGCTCCCAAGCGTCCTTTCCAGCCTGCTGCAAACCGCAATCCTTGGTATACAGTAGAACTTAGGAATATGAAGCAGGCTGGACAACGACTAGAGCGCAATTGGCGGAAATCTCGACTCTTATATGACAGAACACGCTATAGAGAATTCCTTCATTCCTATAGAGTGGCAATAGATGCAGCGAAGAAGACCTCCTTCTCTGCACGTATTGCGTCTGCGATTTCTCGTCCAGCTCTGTTCAGGGTGGTAAGGGATCTGACTCAGATACCCACTCCCCTGAACTCGTTGTTAGAACCTAACGTAGCTTGCTGTGACGCCTTGAATAATCATTTCGCAGATAAAATCTCTCAGATAAGAGCCGACTTGGATGCCGGCGTTATAGCAGAAGTCACAAATGGAGCGTCCAGCGACCCTGTGAACAAGATTATACTGGATCAGTTCCAGTCAGTGAGTACCGAGGACGTAGACAAGCTCCTTGGAAAGGTAAGAAGGAAAACTTGCCCTCTTGATCTCTGCCCTTCATGGCTGGTCATCCAGGGAGGAGTTGCAATTAAGACCCACTTAAGACATGTTATTAATGCATCCTTCAGGGAGGGCAATTTTCCAGCTTGTTTAAAAGAAGCGATTATACGGCCGCTTCTAAAAAAGTCCTCCTAGATCCCCTGGATATGAATAATTACAGATCAGTCTCCCATCTCCCATTTTTAAGCAAGGTGATCGAGAGGGCTGTTGGCCTTCAGCTCTAAGCTGTCTTGGATGAAACAGATTATCTAGATTCATTTCAAACTGGCTTCAGGGCAGGATATGGAGTCGAGACTGCCATGGTCGCCTTAGTGGATGATCTACGCCTAGGTATCAACAGGGGAAGTGTGAGCCTGCTGGTACTCCTGGACCTCTCAGAGGCTTTCAATACCATAGACCATGGCATCCTTCTGGAACGCCTGAGAGGGCTGGGGATCGGAGGCACTGCACTTAAGTGGCTCCGGTCCTATCTCTCAGGTAGATACCAGATGGTGATGCCTGGGGACAGCTGCTCCTCGAAAAAGGAGCTTAAATCTGGCGTCCCTCAAGGCGCTGTCCTGTCCCCAATGCTATTTAACATCTACATGAAACCGCTGGGAGAGATCATCAGGAGGCAAGGAGCAAGGTGCTATCAGTATGCTGATGACACCCAGATATATCTCTCCATGCCTCAGATAATAGCATCAACTAAGGGTGGCATCTCACCTCTGAATGAATGTCTTGAAGCAGTAATGGACTGGATGAGGAAAAACAAACTGAAGCTGAATCCAGATAAGACAGAGGTACTCGCTGTTAAGGGCCCTAGCCCAGGTATGGAGGTTTGTCAGCCAGTTCTAGACGGGGTCACTTCCCCTGAAAGACTGTGTCCGCAGCTTGGGGGTGCTCCTGGACTCACCGCTTCAGATGACAGCTCAAATAGATGCGGCAGCCAGGAGTGCCTGTTATCAGCTTCGGCTGATACGCCAGCTGCGCCCCTTCCTGGACTTGGAACACCTAAAAACAGTGGTTCATGCGCTGGTAACTTCATGGCTTGACTTCTGTAATGCGCTCTACATAGGGCTACCCATGTGCTTAGTCCGGAAACTTCAATTAGTTCAGAATATGGCAGCCAGGTTGGTCACCGGAAGATCTAAAACTGACCACATAACACCTATTCTGAAGTCTTTACACTGGCTGCCTATTAGTTTCCGGGCACAGTACAAGGTGTTGGTTTTTACCTTTAAAGCCCTTCATGGCTTGGGGCCAGCCTACCTGCGGGATCGCCTTCTCCCATATAATCCGTCCCGCACACTAAGGTCCTCTGGGAGGAATTTACTGCAACCAATCAGAACTAGGTTGGCTGTAGTTACCCAGAGGACCTTCTCTTCTGTCGCTCCCAAGTTATGGAATGGCCTGCCGGAGGAGACCTGGCACATTACCAGTCTTGACTGCTTTAAAAAAGCAGTCAAGACGGTTCTCTTCCAACAGGCCTTCCCAGATTAGTGTTCCACCGCCTCTCATCATTTGTCTCTTTGTTTTAATTTTGTTTTTAATTTGTTTTAATAACTAATGTGTTTTAGGGGGATAGAAGGGTTGCTGGGTGGGGAGGATAGGGTACATTTTAATGTTTTAATGTATTTGTATATTTTTGTAATGCCGCCTCGATCCACTGGGAGAGGAGGGATAGAAATAAATATTATTATTATTATTATTATTATTATTATTATTATTATTATTATTATTATTATTATTATTATTGTGACAGAAACCCAGGAGGTAGAGGAAAGGGTCCCGTGGGCAGCTACAGAGGTGAAAGCCATCTCAGAGCAATTAGGCCCCCTTAACAAGGACACAGGTGTCATGTGGCTCAGTGTCATTGCCCACTCCTATCCCACAGCAAATGGACAAGACCTCATACAATTGGCTAGGCTGTGCATGTCCCCATCAGATCTGCTAACCCTAAGTCAGCAGTGGCTGCTCACGATCTGTTCAGACTGGAGAAACACCTTTGGATGAGGGAGATTGTCCAGATCCTTTGGCCAGGTCAGACAATCAATGCCTTGTATGTAGTGGAGCACCAGGCTCCATGCGAAAATCCAGAGACCTATTTAGTCAGGAAGAAGCTGCTCGCAATCCTCGCTGAGTAGGTCCAGATTTCCACAGAGCAGGGAATTCATGATTTCAGCACTGCGGAGTTCAAATCACTCCTTTATGGAGATTTGAATTTCCAAACCAAAATGGCTCTGGGTCCTATGGATATTGGCTCACTGATAATTCCAATGGCATCAGTTCAGTCAGAGGAATTTACATAGATGTTGTCTCATCATTCAACAATTTTTTTCAATTATTATACTTCCTCTGAGACATTTCTTCCAGAAAGTAACAATATAATGATCCCTGTTAATGGCTCTACTTGGCACCCTTACTTGGACTATTTTTCAAATTTTGTCTAGTGTTTTTTTAAAAATATTTTTATTAACACACTCATAAAATTATTACCTAAAACTACATATAAGTATTACAAACACTACCGCACACAACACATTACTCAATAACCTACTATACTAAACAAAAATAGAGAAAATTAAATTAACCTGACATAACTTCCAACCCTTCTCCAGATGAATATATTTTCAGTAGTTTGAAGTTTTCTCTGTTAATGTAAATATAGTACATTATCACTATCAATCAATAACCTAAAATATATAAAACTGTCTAGAATAAAAAACTTTTACCATCTTTATTTCACTTACTCTTTTTAAAATATAGTATACTCATATGCTAAAGTTTACAGCTGCTGGTTTTTTTCAGCTCTAATTATTACTGATTAAATACATATGTTGATAACAATCCCCACTTTTTTTCCAAATATAACATCAATGTCTTCCAATCCTTTTAAATACTATTTGGATTTCCCTCTTTGATCAATGTTGTTGATTTGTCCATGTCAGCCACACCTAGAAGTTTCAAAATCCATTCTTCTTTTAGGGTATCTGCCATTCTTCCCACTTTTGGGCATAAGGAACCCTTGCTATGTAATCATATACAGAAACAGTCTTTTCAAGTTCTTATCAAAGTTTTCTTTCATCAAACCCAATAAAAAACAATTCAGGATTCAGTGAGATCTTTATTTATAGAATTCCTTTCATAAGGTGAGGAATCATTACCCAATATTTCTTCACTTTATCACATGTCCACCGCATATTAAGGACGGTCCTCGCATTACTATTAGATTTTCAACACGCATTTTGGAACCCTTATACGTTTTAGAGAATTTCTCAGGAGTTAAAATATCATCTATACATCATTTTATAAAAGTTTTCTCTAAGATCATAACTCATTGTAAATTTCACATGCTTTGCCCACATTCTTTCCTGCTGCTCCGTTTGTATCCGATGACCTCTGTTTTGTGCCCATTTAATCATGCAAACTTTGACTATTTCATCGTCTATTTCTAGATTTAACTGTCTGTTATATATTTTAAACAACAAATGATCTTCTTCGGCACGTATACATTTCTCAAATACAGACAATTCTTTTTCAAAATGAATTTTTTATTCAATTTTAAATCTCTTTGTCAATTGTCTAAAAGCAAACAAACTTACATTATGACCATCTTGTTTTAGTTGTTTAACTGTTTTGGTTTTTAATTGTTCCTTATCTTTTAACTGCGAGTTTTTATATCTTAACCTATCTTTTTCAAACATAATTTTTCTTTTGAATAGTGCCTCATGTGACAATAACCCTACTGGTGTCTTTATATATACAGTAGGCTTTTGGTATCCACTAGGTTTTAGTTTCTGAATACCAACATTCATGGATGCTCAAGTCCCATTATGTACAATGATGTAGTAAGATGGCATCCCTTATACAAAATGGCAAAATGAAAGTTTGCTTTTTGAAATTATAAGGAAGAATATTTTTAAGCCATGGTTGGTTGAATTCAAGAGTACAGAAAACATGAATATGAAGGGCCAAATGTAATATCTGATTATATTTAAATTAAACTCTAAGCAAACTCTTCTTACTAAAGTGGTGTTTGCAATCAAGGTTTGGTTTAAGTTGGTTATACCATAAATAGCCATCTCAACCAAACCTAAAAAACAAACAAACTTCCAACTGTAATTTTTTTCTTCTGTTTTCTAATCTTTCAACGATACAAAACAACTTGCATGGAAGTGAAGTTTCAGATTCAACAATTCAAGACCACTTCTAAGTTTATCATCCTGCAAAATCTTAAATCTTATTTTTCCTCTTTTGCCTTACGAAATGAATTTTACTAAGTCTTTCTGCCATTGTGTAAATAGTATATCATTACTCAAAACGTGAATTGTTTGGAACAAAAACACAAAAACAGTTTAGGGAATACATTCATTTTACTAACAGATGTTTAACCTAATACTGAAAGTTTTGATTTTGACATGTTTTGTCAATTTTGCTTTATTTCATTCCATATCTTGGTATAGTTATTATGAAACAATGACTAAAAAAATAACACCTAGATTTTTCATTTTCTTAACTATTTTAAATCCAGTGTTTTCCATTAACTATCTGTTCTTTTTTGGTCATATTTTCAGTCAAAGTTGTCATTTTTCTATCTTTATCTTGAATCCAACTAATAGTCCAAATTAATTTAATATCTTTAATAAAGATTCCAAGGGTTCTTCTGAAAAAACCTGCAGGACATCTGCAAATGCCATCAACTTGTAATTTTCTTGCTTAATTTTAATTCTTTTTGTATTTTCTCCTTTTCTGATTGCCAGTCAAAAACTAGAGATGACAAAGGATCATTTTGTCTTGTTCCTTTCTGTATTTCACAAAGTTCTATCTTATCTTCATTAATCAAAATCTGTGTACTTTGTTAGGTATATTGCTTGAATCCATGCAATACAGTTATCACTAAAGTGCATTTGTTTAAATGTCTCTAACATAAAAAGCCAATTAAGATTGTCAAACACTTTTTCAGCATTCAGAAATACCAATGCTGGTCATTTATATGCTTCTAAGTATTCTAGAATATCTGTCAGTACACCTTATATTATTTCTCAGTTGTCTTTTTGGTTAAAATCCACATTGATCTTCATGAATTATCTCATTTAAAACTTTTTTCATTCTTTTAGGAGCAATCAAACATTGTGCAAATGCTCCCTCCCCTCCTCCCATCTATCTCAGTCTAGTCCTGGCTTAAAATCTTTTCCCTTACAGATGGTTCCACACCCTCCACCTCACTTCAGCCCCTCACTTCTCAAACCCTGATGGCTGATGAACAGAATGGCTAACAGGAGGGGAGGTGGGTTTGTTGCTTAGCAGCTGAGATGCAGAGAGGTGCCAGTTGGAATGCTCAGGGTGGAATTATGCTGGAGGCAATTAACAGTTTGTGTTCTGCAAGCAGTATTCCTCTATTAACAAATCAAGTAACTGCCAAGTGGTATTCTAAAGGCATGCCTTATAGCAGAACTTACTGTACACATGTGCATGTAGAAATGGGTGTCGTACACATATGGCCCCATCAAGCAACATACTTCTGTTGCTCAAGAGGGTGAAGTGCTTCGGCCTCCTTCTCCACCTCCTGATCTGCAGCTGATGTCTGGGATGGAGTAGCTCTGCTTCTGTGGCTGTCATAATGGTTCTGCCACCATCCTCTGGGATGCGTCAATCCATCTCTCCCTTTCTCCTGGAAAACAAGCAGGCCTAAAAGTCTTAGTTATGCAAGTCATAATCTATCCCCAAGGGATGTGATAGCTGGTAGGGTCATTTGCAAAAGAATCCTCCTGAGATTTGCATTCCTCTCTGTAGCCTGGTCCTACCATTTAAAAGCCCTGAACAGTAGAGTTTTCTCCCCCAAGCGTAAGACCGAAGAAAGCAGAATCACCACAACACACTTCCTCACAGACACTTCTGCCTGGAAGTAATAATAATGATTCCGATAACTTTTCTACCTAGCATTCTTTCTTCAGCTGTTTTAGGAATGTCCCTCATTCTGGCTCTTTTAGGAAATGGATTTATTATAGCAGTGAATTGTCATCAATGGCTCCAGAACAAAAAGATGGTCCCTTACATTTTCCTCTTGACAAGTTTGAGTGCCTCCAGATTTTTGACACTGATGGCTTCTACAGTGAACTATTTTCTGTATTTTATTTCTCCAGAGACTTATCCCTATAGTTTCAGAATGGAAATTTTCTCCTTTATATGGCTGTTCTGCAACATGGTCACTTTCTGGTGTGCCACTTGGCTCAGTGTTTTCTATTGTGTGAAGGTAACTAATTTTGCCAACTGTTTCTTCCTCTGGCTGAAGCCAAGGATCAAGGTACTTGTACCCAGAGTGCTTGGAATATCAGTTGCAATTTCCATTGTTTCCTTTTTTCCTTCAGTTGGGAGTTATTTAAGAGACAAAAAGGAATGCAATTTGACTAATGCTCTACCAAGAAACACTAACCAAAGTAAAGTTTGCAAGCACCTCTTCAATGCTTTTCATCCTCCACAGTTGTTTTTTGGTTCCATAAATTTCAGCCTGACCCTGATTATGTCCATTCTTTTGCTCACTTCTCTGTGGAAACACACAAGAAATCTGAAAAAAAGTGGTGTTGCTGTTAAGGATCTCAGCACTCAAGTTCACATCAAAGTGATGAAACCTTTGTTGGTCTCTCTCTTCTTCTATATTTTATATTTTTTTGGTTTGGTGATAGCTATGAGTAGTTTTTATGAGTTTGGAAGACCTGAGCGACTGGCTTCTGATGTATTATTATCTCTATATGCTTTGGTGCACTCTGTAACATTAATATGGACCAATCCCAAACTGAAAGAAGCAGCTGCTTGTATTCTGAACATCAGACAATGGGCTTTGTGAAGAGTAGAAGAGGGTAACAGGCATGTTATTTTCCCTTGTGTCTGAGACAAAAAGACAACACTGTTACCTTGTATCTCGGGGGTCCCGGGAGGGACACCCAAATATCCAATATTTAACACAAATTAACCAGAGCACACTTGCTGGTTAACGAGAGGCAGGGCAACTTTAGCGGAGGTCTTTCACCCAATGTCTACAGCGTCAGGTCAATGAGCCAGGCAGTTTCAGAATAAACCAATTAACGTTTTATTAGAAAATAACAAATAAGACAGATTACTAATTGTGAAATTGGAAAAGGAGAGGAAAAAGAGGGCTAAGGATAGGCAATATGACACCTGATCTTGTAGTCCTGGAAAGCTGGAGAAAAGGAAGCTCAGCACTGTTTGCTGAGGGGAACTTGCCATACAAACTGAAAGCAAGGCGGGATGAAACTCAAAAGCAGGCCCCTGAACTCTCAAAACTAGGGGTTTATATAGCAGAAATTGTGCCTGAGGAACATACCATAAATGTTGAGAACAAAGCAAGTTTCGGACTGGACAAAGGCTCAGAAAAGGGTCTAAACTGCTGCTATCGGATGAACGTGAGTAGATCAATAGTGTGGCCAGTGTGCAAATTGGGGAGCACTTAACGTGGCTTTGTTAGTCATTGGCGCAAATCTGGCATCATTGTAAAACAAAATGAATCTGCAAGCCAGGTCCCAGAGCAGTGACCAAGGCTTTTGTAATGCCCGCCTGAGAGGGGAAGTTGGAAATCCCTGCCATTAATGGCTGCTCCTTGTGTATGTGCATTTCGGGGGACCCTTGCAAACACATGAGCCAGGGTGCCAGGAAAAGGTCAAATTATTTGATATCAAAAGGGATATCTAGTGCTGTCAACGTCCAGGTCTGAACCACAGTAACAACACTCTGTCTATGTAGCATGTGCACACAAGTTCACTTGTTGTTTGCTGTTTTGTTTCCAAGGTCCCTACAAATTAGAAACCTCCGTGATCCCTGGTCATCAAAAGGTCTTGCAAACTCAGGGCTATGGCTTCCTCAACTGAATCAATCCATCCTCTTTTCTTCCTGCCTTTCACTTTATGATATTCTCTGTTTACTCATTTTGGCTTCTAGTATGTGTTCAAGATTGATTTGATCTAGGACCGATTTAATTTCTCTATTTTGGCAGTCCATGGGATCTACAGAACTCTCTTCTAGCACCACATTTCAAAAGAGGTGAACTTCTTCCTGTCAGCTTTCTTGATTGTCCAGCTTTCACAACCACACATAGAAATTGGAAATAATATGGCATGAAGGAACACATGATCATATATGTACATACATATGTATACATATAGACATGGAGAATAAATGTAAAAAATGAGTATATACAGTAAATGCCAAATTAGTTTGAGACTGGTAGTCATCACAAAGAAATGAAGATAGAGTTTGTCTTTGATAGTCCTGATAATACAGGAGAAATCGGCAAACAGGGTGGCTCTTATGGTGGCTTTTCCATGTAGTAGCATTCCTGGGATGTTTTGACCTCTCTTCCTAAATCTTCCCCAAAATATACTCCTTTCTAGAATCCCAGATCTCTGTGATAGTTTACTGAGATATTTCCACCTGAAAATCACTGGAACAGTGCCTTTAGCTGGAAAATGCAGAAGCAACAGACATGTGACAACTTTATATGCCATGGTGAAAGATGTGAAGCGGGAGTGCTGTGCTATCATTTCCAAAGGGAGGACTAATCATATTGCTGTATTATATGAATATTGTGGTGTCAAGTAGCATAGATAGCCTGTTGGATCATGCAGAGACAGCTTTTGAAGTCAAGCATAGATGGCTTTTGTAGTAGCAAGTGGCATAGGTAAGTATCCAGAGCTAATTCATGTATTCTTGGTACCTCAGGCAGAAAACAGCAAAGACTCCTCTTTCCTTCCTGGCAGTAAAAATTTAAATTTTATTGAAAAAGAACTAATTGATTTCTGTGCACACATGAAAACCCCAAATAGCTACCTGTGGTATATCTTTTTGTTGACTGTGTTATATGTAATATGAATTGGGAGCCTTTGTGAAAGTCCATAAGCCATTGAATCCAACCTCCTGCTCAGTGTAGAATCTCCAGCTAAAGCATCCACAGCGTTTTTTTATTTTTTTGAAGACGCCCAAAGAAGGAGACCCCA
This sequence comes from Ctenosaura bakeri, assembly GCA_948474755.1. Lineage (NCBI taxonomy): Eukaryota > Metazoa > Chordata > Lepidosauria > Squamata > Iguanidae > Ctenosaura > Ctenosaura bakeri. The sequence continues at coordinate 63,941 of CAOLHI010004070.1, forward strand.
CTAGCTCTCTAGGAAATTGGTTCCATTGCTGACCTGCTCGGGCTGTACCATCTTTACCTCTTGAAGAAGCCACTGAGCTTGAAAGGGTGGCTCTTTTTCAGAACCTTCTGAAGGGCCGTATAAAGACATATTTTGCATATTTTGGAGTCTGAAACAGCATGAAGCGCACTCACCATTGCAAGGAACTCTGAGGGGATGACGTGCCCAGGCAAGCAGTCATGGCAATTTCAGAACCATTCATCTGATTCCAGGTAAGCAAGAAAATAAAGACACGAAGACTGAGAAAATTATGAACAATGGGGTTATAACAGTCAATTAAAAACAAGTGTTTGAGTTAAAAATTGTGTGAGAGATCATTTTAATCACAAAAAATTTGCACTTAAAAGAGATCTTGAAGTGTTTTGAATAGAGACTATAGGGCTACATGTCTCATGAAAAATGATAAAAATTATTATGATAATGATTATTATAAAAATATTTGCAGATATAAATAAAGATTTTGATTAGTGCATGAAAAAAGAAATCTGAGCAATGAACAGTATTACCTATATTACAAATGCTAGTATGTGGCACCAGAAAGATGAAATGGCTCCTAGAACGCAAGCATCAGCGCACTTAACATATTTGACACCAAGTGTGGATACTTTTTTTAATACCCCTCCCCCACAAAATTATTTTTAGGAATAATCACAGAACAAAATGAATAATAATGGCCAGTTAATACATGCAGATGGTGAGAATTCTCTTTTATTGAACTTTGTATGTCTAAAATCATGCCAGCAAACATGAAAAAATTAATTAATTCAATAACAAATAAACAAAGTGAAAAATAATGATGTCATGAACTGTTTCCCAGAATGCACGTGTTGTTCCTAGAATGGGTTTTAGAAGGTGATTCCTGAACTTTGTGATTTTTTGACTTTGTGACAACACTCCCATCTAATCTTGTGCATCTGCTGGAAAGTTGGCATCCCTGACCATTTTCTGGATGTTTTCCCTGGAATGGGGAGAAGATAGTTTCTGTGGGACTTTTGTGGCTTTTGACATCTCTCTCAACTAGTCTGGTGAATCTGGTGGGCATTGTACCTCTACTCCCACATCAGGCAGTAGGACAGCTGGGGGGAAGCACCATCAGTGAAATACAATGTCAAGTAAAACTTATTAATTTTTAAGTTACCACAAGATTCTTTTGTAATTTTTTCTACAAGACTAACATGACTAAATCCCTGAAAAGTCTATTTTCTTTTGTGTAGGGTTCCATGCAAAAACACACACAAACATTCAAAGCAAGTAACAGTTCAGTGTGGCAGGTCTGCTTCCTCTTGAACACCTCCTTCCCATATTTTATTGCCACTTTTTAGAACAAATTCTTCCAGTTCCTATCCACCTATCCACCTCATAGCTGTTATTCTGTCTCCTTGTAATAAAAAGATTGGAGTAAGAAATGAAACAGAACAATACTAATTCAAAGATGAGTTGTCTACAGGACTAGCCAGAAGGCTCTTGTGCTGGCTGAATTGACTTTTTTGCTAGTTTTGTTGTTTTTACGCTGGCTCCTTCTCCTGACTGATTACAGAGGTCAGTAGGGAAAGGGATCTGCTGGCACAATTTATGTTAAATACCGGTTTAACTTTGGGGTTCATGTTTGTTTAACAAAAGCAAGCTCTTTTCTCCTATGACCAGAAGGCTCTCCTTTTCTGCAGTGTATTTCTGTTTCATGATGAGCTAGAGATGTACTATTAAAAAAAAAAAATTAAAACCAGTCCAGCTAATAGTCTGGACACAATGTCTAAAATCTGAATTTAATCTGGCCCATCCTCTTTGATGTCATTTGATATTTATTGACTTAAAATCTCCAGTGAAGTTGCAATTCTACGGGTAAGAAAAGTATTGAAGAAGGAAAGTTCCATTTGTGGGTGGATGAAAAAAGGAAAAAGGGAGAGGGGGGAAAGGGGAATCTACAGCTTTGTTTGAAATTTTATCTAACATGATCGGATTCTTTTTTGTTGACTATTATTTTTTAACCCAGTCCCCCCACCTCATTTATTTCTTCTTTTATTCACTTGTCTGTCTAATCCAGGGAACAAAACTCCACTCCAATCTCCCATAAGAAACATATGGTCAATAAAGTTCTAAAATCTTGTTCATATTTGGTTGCAGAAACAGCAGACAAAATCTAGTAAGCTGCACCAGATTCTGGTCGTCTGAATCATCCTGCCTGACAGGAGAATTCAGCTAGTGGACAGCCCAGTAAATGGGGTTCTAGAGAGTCCACAGAACCTGGGTTGGGATCTCTGAAGCATCTGCTTGGGAACGGAATGGACAAAGGAGATCTGGAGGATGTGGAGACATTGTGCGCTTTGGTGGAGCCTGGGGAAGGCAAAGCTTTCCCCCTAGATGGATGTTACACTGTTGTTTTGACTAAACCACTTGCTAAGTATGAATTTAGATTTTTAATCTGCTTACTTCAAAGCCACAAGGAACCCTTTGTTTGCATTAGTGTTAGTTTTGCCTAGAAGCCTTGGAACCTTCTTGCCTAACTTTTCTTAAAGGGATAATACTCTTTTGTGCTTTTCCTCGAAACGTTTATTGATTTTACTTTGCAAAATCACATCAGTTTTTTAACTCTCTCATTTTTTTATTGGAAGGAAAACTTTTTAATAGCTTCTGCAAGTGAAATCCAGCTCTTCATAGTAGTCATAAGAATAGTGTCTGAAGCTGTTATATTCAGAGAATCTGTAATAGTAAATTATTATAAATTATTTTTGGACATTTAGAAGGCTTAATGTTGGAATTGTCATGTTTTGATGGATTCAACTGCTGGGTCTTTGACTTTTTCTCTTTTTTTCTTTTTTGATTAAATGTAAGAAATTGAAGAGTGGTCAGATTTATTTTTTATTAATACGAAGATTATATAATTTACATTCAAAGAATTTTTTATGTTCCTTTTTTAGTTGATATAATTACCCTGGGAAATTTGGGTGTTATTTTTTTCTTATCAGTTGTTCTTTTGATTGTCTCTGATGCACTAATATAGTTTGCTATGGCTTCCAATATGGATCCCTTTACTCAAATTAAAAGGAGTTTAGATGATTTTGGGGAAGTATCGGCTTATTCTTTGTACTCTTGACAGAACTTGGGCACTTTACAGCATCCTACTGGAAGGAAATGAAGATGTGACAAAGGAAATGTCTATGGGTCTGGAAAGTACTTTACCACAAAAATAGACAAGCTGGGGTAGAAGGCTCCGACCACTAATATGTTTGAAAGGAAAAGAGAGAGGAAGTTTTGACAATGCTCTGTAACTTGGATTTTTATTTATAAAGATGTAAGACATTATATATTTCTGTAGATGTCAAGAAGAGGAGTTTTATGTTTGTCTTTCCAGGATTTAACGAGTGAAAAAAGAATAAAAAGGCATATTAACAAGATAGTCTGTTCAATACATAAAATGATCTTTTTTGATGTAAGGTTTTGGAGATTTGTGATACATGTCTAATCCTCTATAAGGAATCTGTAAATTGCCTTTATCTTGGTGTATAATGATTGAGAAGAACAATAGTAGGAAGAGTTAAAAGACATTGTTAATATTTGATGGAATTTTTTCATTTTTTCTTTTGCAATAGTATTAATTTCATTAGTACAAGAAGAGTAGACTGGAGATTAGTTTTGATTTTATTTCCTTCTTTTTGCTGGCAAACAATAGTAGTTTTAATGAAATATTTTTTTAAAAGTTCAAGAAGAATAGGATACTAATGATTAGCAGTTAGGTTGATTAAATATGTGTCATTAGCAGCCAATTTAAATATATTAAGTCATTTCCTAGTAGTGTTAATTATTATTCACTTTTTAAATTTTTTATACCAAACAGTAAACTTTAAAAGTAGTGTTACTTTTGAATACAATAATTTGTGGTTAGCATTAGATCGCTTTCTGCAGCAGGGCTGGAACTAGTTTTTAGTTATGTATCATGTGACTTAGTTTATTTTTTGTTTAGTTTAGTTTTATTGTTTGTATTTAGCTTAGTGTGATTGCTTATGGTTTTTTGTTTTTGTATATGTTTCTTGTATCTTGTTGATGTTTATATTCATCTTTTTTGTTGCTATTACTTTAATAAAAAGATAAAACACCACAATCTTGTCCAGAAGTTTCTCATAAAAAATCCCTGTTTTCCAGATGTCCGTAGAAACCTGTAATTAAAATATTTTCTCCTTCTATTTGTACTTCAACCAGAACAAAGAGGAATATCTTTGAAAATAACCACTTATTTCCCTTCTATATGCATCTTGTTGATATGTTGTTGCACAATTTTCTCCCTTATTTTTTTATATAACAAAATAAACTATAATATCTCTTGGTAAGACTGTAGAAACAGTGGCAGTCTGTGAGGGGTTTTGGCTGCCCTGTTCACAATCTTCACTGCACTTCCAGAGCTCTACATGAGCTCACAGGTGCTTGATTGGTCCTTTCCCAGGCACACTGTTTAGCTTCTGAATTCCTTGTACCGAAGGAATATTTTAAAGCTATTTCCAATGTCACCAGCCAGCTTTTGCCACAATTCACATACTGTCCCCAGTGGGAGGTTCAGAGGCAAAATGTCATGAAGCCATGACCAACCTGGAAGTTTTCAAACTTTGATTAGTTTCAATTACCAATAAGATTCCTTTCATACAGGTTAAACAGGAAGACACATACTGACCTGTTTGAAGCCAGGTGCTAGGTGAATACACCTATAGCCTACAAGAAAGTCAGAGCAGTCCCAAGTTTTACTCAGTGTTACAAACATAAGCAAGGTCCAGGCAGCCCAATCTTCAAAGGGAGAAAGTACTTCTGAGCAGAATCCAAAACTGAGAGAAAAATTGCCCTGGGGGGAGGCGATCCAAAAGTATATATTAAATGTCAGAGAGCCAAAGATGTCAGAAACTGTCAGGTTTGGGATCTTGTGTTGTGCAGCAACAGAATGTCGTGGGCTGAGCTGATTTATAGCCAGTTATAGTTAATCAGTTCAGCTGGACTCATTAGCTCTGTGTCCTGTATTCAGAGTTGAGGAGGACCTTGCCTGACCCTTTGCTCCCAACATTCTAATGTGTTACCAGGCATGCCCTTTGAACTTATGAATGAATTTATAGATGTTCTGAATACACATGTGTATTCTTATTATTTTGACTAACAGAATATAAGACAAACTGAACTCAAAAACTTCCATTCACACAACTCTCTAAGAAAAGAATTTTATTAAATATACAGAAATCTATTTTTAAAAAAGTTGATTGGAGGTAGCAAATATGGTTCAGCTTCATCACTAGCAAAGTTTCTTGTGGAACAGCAAATCTGCTGGCTGTGAGTTGCTAAAGGAAGAAAGAGATGAGAGAAAGAGATTCAAACATAAGGACAATATATTACTATCCTTGATCTCCACACACACACACACACACACACACACACACAATCCAGAGAAGGAGGAGTTATTTTGGGGGAGTTGCAAAGTGTAGAGAAGGTACTCCCCCCAAAATAGATTTAAGAAACTGAGAAGTTGTCTCTCCTTGGTCCTGTTGGATTTGTGAGAAGCTAGGAGGCCCTCCTATCTGCAGCAGTGTAAGAAAAGGAGGACAAGCTAAGATTCTCTGAACCAGGACTCTGAGAAACAGAATAAGCTAATGAGATTTTCTGGGAAAAACCCCAGATTCCTAGCAGGGGAGGGGGAGGGCTTCTTAAAGAGTGATTTCAGCTCAGCAAGGGGCTCCCAGAAAGGGGTAGGCAGCTCGAGTTCTAGGTTCTAGTAGGTCTCACCCAGAATACCACCTTTCAATTTGGATTCCTTGTTAAAACATCTCACACAGGAAAAAAATGTGGACAGTAGTGACCTCTGTCAAGGAAGAAACGTCTTCAAACAAAGGGTGTCCACTTGGACTTCCTGAGACACATTACCTCAATACTTGGGTTACCCAAAGGCAATAATGGCTCAGAGAAGCACCCACTTGAGGAAGACAGTGCGGAAGTGTTAAGGCAAACACCTTTGCGCCAGAGATGACATCTTCTATTAGTGTCATTTCCTGTCTATAATGGCCATTCAGCTTTGATCACCCAGAAGGTGACCGGTCAAGACCAGTCTTATTGATTTGGATATCGATGAATTAGCCCTACTAAAATAAATAGACAAGAAAAAGAGCTGTCTTATCTATCTTTGGAATATTAATGGACTGAATTCATTGATTAAAAGGACAATTTTTTTTGATTATTTTTTAAAAAAACAAAATTTGGATGTTTGTTGTATTCCAGAGACACACATAAAGAAGAAAGATACAAAAGTATTGATGATACCACAGCTTGGAGAAGTATTTATTTTGTCTGCATCCATCAAAAGAAGAGGCATGGTTATGTATGTAAAATCAATATTTGTCCCAAACTGATTTTTAGTGATGATAAAGGTAGCTTCTTAGGCATTGAATGCATCACTGAAGGGAGATCACTTATTCTATTTGGTATTTACATCCCATGTAATGAAAGCAAGATGTTTTATGAAGATTTTAAAAAAGGAATTGAGAGACATCATTATGAAAATGTTTGTATATTAGGTGACTTCAGTGGAGTTGTAGAACTCATATTAGAACTCATATTAGATAAAATGTATTGGCTCTGCAGAAAAAAACTTCCTAAAGAATTTTTCCAAATAGCTGAAGAACTGCAGTTGGTGGATGCTTTGAGGTTTAAACATCCCAACATGAAAGACTTTAGTTTTTATTCTAATTGTCATCGGTCTTGTTCTAGAATTGATCACATTTGGATAACCAAAAATTTCTTGAATAATGTTCATAAAGCTGAGATATTGACTAAAATCTTCAGTGACCATAACTCAGTTAGCTTATTCCTTAGATTCCATTCTAAATGAAGACACTGGAGACTGAATGATGTAATGCTTCTGCAAGAGGAGACTGTTGCCTCATGCAAAATAGAACTAGAAGAATTTTCAAAATTAATCTAAATAATAAAGTGGCTATATCAATGGTTTGGGATATGGACAAAGTGGTTATGTGAGGGATTCTCATACAGAAACATATTGAATGGAGAAGGAGACAGAGGAACAACATTGATGATATATTGGAGAGAGTTAAAGAACTGGAAGTGAGACACAGAAACAACCCTCAAGATAAAGAAAAAATCTTGAACTCAAAAGTACTACAAAAGCAATGATCAATGTCCACAATTGAAGAAGTTGAAAAAAAGATGTTTTGCTAAACAGAATTATTTTGAGCACTCTAACAAACCCTGTCAAAGGTTGGCATACAGGATTCAACAAGAAAAGAAGAAACAAATAATTTCTGAAATTAAAGATGAGGACCAAAAAGTTACAGATGTGAAAGAAATACAAAAAATATTTCTGTAGTTACGTTAAAATTCTGTACCGTTCTCACTCCATTAATAATTTAGAAGATCTAAAAGAATATCTCCTCTCCCAATATCTTCCTGAAATTCATCAAAACCATTGGGTTTGGTCAATTTCAATAAATGAAATTAGTAGTGCAATTGACAGACATGAATAAAGGAATGCACCTGAACTGGATGGTTTTATTGCAAGTTTCTATAAACAATTTAAAGATCAATTGTAAAAACAAATGCAAAAAATGATGAACTCAATAATTAATACCAGTTCAATTCCAAGAAGGTGGAAAGATGCCAATATAACATTAATATAGAAAATAAGTCTACATGCCCAACTTGGAAAGATATTAGACTTATCTCTCTTCTAAACAAAGATTATAAGATTTTTGCCTCAATTTTGCCAATTAATTAAAGAAGAGCCTTTCAGACTATGTGCATGAAGACCATAGTAGTTTCATTCCTGGACGACAAATAAGATTTAATGTGAGAACTGTACATATATTAGATTATTATGAATAGCACAATGAAAAAAAAGATGTACTAACATTTGTAGATGCAGACAAGTCCTTTGACAATGTAAACTGGAATTTTCTTATAAAGGTTCTTGAATATGTGAACTTTGGAGAGACTTTCCAAAATTAGATTAATGTAAATTATAATGAACAAATGGCTTGGTTAATCATCAGTTGTGATTTGACAGAGAGCATTCAAATTTTGAAAGGGACATGACAAGGATGTCTCTTATTCCCATTGTTGTTTATCTTGGTTTTGAAATTCCTTCTTAGAAATACAAGAACACAAGAATCTCTAAAAGGAGTTAAGATTGGAAGAGATTAATTAAAATATAAAGCATTTCTTCTGTTGGGTATTTGGAAATTTGATAGAAACAAGGATTGTCAAATTGGACAATTAGCACAGCATTTGGTCATAGTGGCCAGAATAGTTCTTGCTGGACATTAGAAAATGTTTACCATCCCCACTGAGGAAGAATGATGGGAAAAAGTAATGAAAATTTTTAGAGATGGACAAACTAACTTAAAAGCTAGGAAATAAGGTGAATAGTAAATTCTGTAAGGTTTGGGATATAGCAATAGTAATAGCATGTGTATTTCTATGCCGCTTGTCAGCTAAGTGCTCTCTATGTAGTCTACAATGCATTATCTAATTGCCCCCAACGAACTGACTTTCTTCAAACTGAAAAGATTGGTGCTTGTGGTTTTAATTGTGAATCTATTAATCCCTTTATAAACATAAATTGACTGGGGGTAATTTTCTTGTTTTCCAACCAGAATGGAATGAGTAAATGAATGAAATTTATGCTCCAATGAATTTTAATTTTTTCTACGTTATTTACACTAATGCATGATGATCTGCGATATATATAAATTTCTTTATATTTTGGAAGGATGAGAGAAGAAACAAATGTAATTTTCCATAAAAATAATTTTCACAGTTGATAAGGTTTTGTGATTGAGAATGAAATGTTATTGATATTAATGTTAAAAATATTATAAATGATAATAATAAGTATAATATATAGCAATAATTATGACTAAATTAGCAATTATTAAATTTCTTAATATTAAAGATGATAATGTTTAATGTTAATATTATTATTATTGGTAATTATTGTTTTTCTCTTTTTTTTAAACTGGAGAGATTTAATTTTCTTCTTTTTGATGATTAAGTAAGGCTGCTATCTCAGTATAGGGGGAAGTTCTTTTTTATATACTATATGTAATGAACTTATATGTATATGATATTTGTATTACATGTATTATATTATCTTTTTGAATGTAAGTTATTTGTATTGTTATTGTTGATATCTTAGTATTTGTCCTTCTTTCTTTCTTTTTCTTTGTTGTAAATAGTCTGTACATAGTGATTGCTTCTTTTTATGTTTGTCCATCTCATGTTCCGCGATAGCGTTAATATAATAAAAATAATAATTAAAAAAGAAGAGTAAGCTGGAGATCAGTTTTGACTTCATTTATTGCTTTTTGCTGGCATACAAGAGTAGGTTAAGTGAAATATTAATATTTTCTATAATGTTGGAGAATAAAAGGTTGCTAATGGTTAACAGTTAGATTGACTAAATAGGTGTAGATTTTAGAAATAGAAATATTATGTAGCCTCTTAGTAGTGTTATTATTCACATTATTAGTTTTTTATAACAAGCAGTAAATTTTAAAAGTAATATTACTTTTGAATACAATAATTAGTGGTTACCATTAGATTTATAATTGCTTTCTGCAACAGAGCCAGGAACCTATTTTCAGTTATGTGTAGTGTGCATTAGTTTATTTTTTGTTTAGTTTAATTTGATTGTATTTAGCATAGTTTGGTTACGGTTTATTGTTTTTGGGTATGTTCTTTGTATTTTGTTGATGCTTGCATTTGTCTTTTTTTGCTATTATTTTAATAAAAAGATAAAAAAATCTTTTCCAGAAGTTTCTAATTAAAAAATAGCTCTAGTTTCCAATGGACCATAGGCATCTATAATTAGAGTCTTTCCCCTTTGTATTTGTACTTCAACCACAAAAAATGTCCATCTGGGTCTTCTAATTTTTTTGTGGACTTAAAATAGATTCCACATATATTACTACACCCCTTTCCCTTTTTTTCAAACTTGTTTTACAATCTTCTGCTAATTTCACGTTTTTCAAATATTTGCTATCTTTTTTGGCTCTATGTGTTGACAAATAATATCCAATTTCTGTTTTTTCCAAAAAATGAATTTCTTTTTCTTCTCTTCGGCAAGAAATTCATTTCTCACATGTTCAAGAAAATAGTTTTAATTTAGATGCCATTTTTTTTTATAAAAAAACGTTCACAATAAAGTCCATATTCAATATCACCTGAGCCAAATCACTTTTCCTTCCCTCTTCTCCACTGCTGTCTTCTTTCAAACTAGCTTCCACTCTTTTTCCATCGTCTTGCATTTCCCTTTGGTCTGAAGATGGTTTCTGCCAATAGCTACCAAATCTCTGTAGGAATTCTTTGGTCTTTGCAACAGCATTTAATATAGATTTCCTCTGTCTGTGGTAGACAACAAGGCCTCCCAATTTCCCCCAAGAAAATGGAATCTCATGCTGCTTTAATTTATTAGTCAAAAAATCGTATTCTCTCCTTTTTTCAAGATGCAAAGAGGAATATCTTTGAAAATAACCATTTGTTCCTTTTCAATCTGCATCTTGTTGATGTGTTTTCTCCCTTCTTAGTTCTCTTACAAAATAAACTATAACATCTCTTTGTAAGCTTCTCTCTCTGACTATTTTCAAATTCAAATGATAGATCTGGCTTATTTCTCATCAAAAATATCTTCTTGGAATCTCTAGAAAATCAGCCATGTGTTCAATCACTCTTTCATAAATATCCTCATTTTCCTTCTCTGGAATCCCGTGAATTCTGATACCCCCCTCTCTCTTTCTCTGTTTAGGATGTAGGAAGTGCATGTATATTCTGCTCTAGACATCATTTTGACAAAAATTTAAAGTCCATTTTTTCACTTTTTGTTGCTATACAGTGCTTCACCAATAGATGTCAGTGTAACACATCATTTTTATAGGAAATTACTATATGTCAGAAACAGTTCAGAAAAGCATTTCCTGTTGTGGGTCTGAAAATAGTAGGTGCTTATCTGTATAGGTAAACAATAAACAACCTTTATTTTCCCATGCTGCTTTCTTTTCTCATAATTCCAGTTGCTTTTCTTTTGTAAATCTAATTGCTCAAAGCACTTCCCCCTGCCTTTCCTTCCCTTTTTGCAATTTAACTTAAGACTTCTGAATCTGCCTGGTTCCATCTCAGGAAGCATTTTATAAAAGGGAATTAGGCTACCCTAAAAATGGATAAATTACATAGATTTATAGGATAATCAACAGGGAAATTTGACAATAAAAGATTTTCAGAAATTAGTAGAAGGAGGGATTAAGATTCAATGGCTGGCATATTATCAATTGAGAGAAAGATTTAAAAAGATAAAAATAAATATGATTTTGAAAGTATGGAATTGGATATAGAAAAAATAATACGTAAGGAACAAGACCATTTGATAGCCAAATATACAAATTAATAGTATACTATATGAATGAGGATGAAGTAGTTAAGCAGTGTATGATAAAATGGGCAACCAATGTGGGATATCCTATACCATTGGAACAGTGGGAAAAAGTATGGAGAAGTGGTCTAAAATTCACCAGTTGTTATGATTATAAGGAAAATTTAAAAAAATGATGTATAGATAGTACTTAACCCCAGTGAGCTAGCAAAAATATATAAAAATCCAATAATAAATGTTGGAAATGTAGTATACAAGAAGGGACTTTCTATTATTTATGGTGGACACGTAGGAAGGCTAGAAGATTTTGGTTGCATGTGAATGGGGAAATACAAAAGATTTTAAAATCAAGAATTGTGTTCAGACCAGAATTATATTATCTGAATATGTTAGATTAGCAAAACAAGATTGAAAAGGAAAATAAAATATTGTCATATTATTTGATAATAGCAGCAAGGATAATATTTGCAAAGTATTGGCATGAAAAATCTGTTCCATTAATTCATGAATGGTTAGTTGAAGTGATGGAAGTAGAGAAAACAAAGAAATTATCAGGATGGTTGAAGGGGAAATCTTTGGAATCATATTGGAAAATCTGAGAACTATATATATATATATATATATATATATATATATTATATGAAGAGTCGAATGGGTGACAATTTTCAATTGAGTTTTGATATTTAGATGATTTAGAACTCTAGGAAACAGAGATAATTATTTATATATAAAGGGAAATTCCTTTTCTTCAAAGTGAGGGGATATGTATTGATCGGATAATTTAACTGATGTCAGGTTATGTGGGAAGCCAGGGAGTGGGGTAAGTAGTGGGTAAGTAGATGCAAGAATTTGTGTGTTTTTGTTTTATGACTGGTGTGTTTCTTCTTTCTTGTTCTGCTCTCTTGTCTTGTGCTACTATCTTCCTTATCTGTCTGGATAGTTTACTTTCCTTTATGTAACTCTTTTCTTTTTTCTCCCCTTCCCCCTTTTTGCCCCCTTTTTCCTTTTCTCTTTTTTCCCCTCACTTTTTATATGGTAGGTATAATATGTATAGTAATGCTTTTTTATTTATGTTAGGTTGCTGGGGTAATTTTTCTTTGTGTGTAAGGGCTGTAAATTATGTGTTGGTCTATTTTATGTAAAATACAATAAAATATATTTACAAAGAAAAAAGTAATTTCTGAAGTTCAATAATTCCAACTATTAAAGTTTTTTTTTTTTTTTAAAGTTCACTGCTGTTAAAGTAGGAGTTTAAGAAAGTTGTTTAAGCAATGCTTGGGCTGCAGAAATAATGACAGTCCGTGGTGGGGTTTTGTTTGTCCTGTCCTCAATTTCTATTGCACCTCCAGAGCTCTAAATGAGCTCCTTAGTGTCTGATTGGTCCTTTCCCAGGTGCACTGACCAGCCTGAGAATTCCTCTTACTGGAGGAATATTCTTAAGCTGGTTCCCATGTCGCCAGTCAGCTTCTGCCATGAGCCACATTCTGCCCCTGTGGGAGGCTCAGAGAAGAGAAGGAGAAGGAGACCCAACCACCTTTGTTAGTGAATTAATGGCCTTTGCCAAACCCTGAATGAAATGGTAGGGATAAGCTATAACAGGTTGGGAGGGTACAGTGGAGGTTGTTGAAGGAGAAGGAGTGACTGCATGAGAAGTACCTGGTTCCACAACGGCTTCCCTGTCCTGAATCATGTTATAAAGATCAGCAAGACTGGACTGAGAAACAGGCTGAGCAGGAATCAGTGTTGCAGAAATAGGAGCCAGGGAAGAAGAGATAGGTGATTGCAGAGGCATCAGCTGTGGGGGAACCATAGATGGAGAAATAGGAGCCAGAGAAGAGGTAGAGAAGGTAGACAATTGCAGAGATGCAGGCTGAGTGGGGATAAGAGGTGCAGAAATAGGAGCTGGAGAAGGGGTGGAAGGAGGAGCTGTAAAGTTGTGGTAGAAGCCACAGAGAGAGAAGGGGGCAGAGGAAAGGGTGAAGGGGCATGGATCTCCAAGGGAAGAAGCCAGTTTGGGTCATGCTCACAAAGGCCCGGTCTGCTGTCCAGTTGTGCCAACTGGGCTGACATTGCTTGGATCCCCTTGGCAATATCATCATGAGTATAACTCTGTTATGGCTGGTCTTTCAGTGACTGACTGCCCTTGGAGACCTATGCCCCTGTGCCCTTTCCTAAGAGCTCTGGTGGCACAGTGGTTAAATGCTGGTACTGCAGCCACATTTTGAGTTCGATCCTGCAGGGCTCCAAGTTGACTCTGCCTTTTATCCTTCTGCAGGCTGGTAAAATGAGTATCCAGCTTGTTGGGGGAAATAAGTTAAACACATTGCAAACCACTTAGGGAGTGCTTTGCACTGATAAGCAGTATAGAAATGTAACTGCTATTGTTGTTGCTATTAGGAGCAGTAGAAGGTTGAGGCGATTTCTGCCGAGAGGGAGTTGTAGCAGCAGCAGCAGCAGGCTGGGGTATTTTGGTGTTACTGCGTGGCATGTGGACAAATCTGCAGAATGTGATTGTGACAGAAAAGTCAGTAAGCTACAGTGAAGCACAATAGGAAAGCAGAAGGAGGTTGCCAAGCAGGACAAAATGCATTCAACGCAAAGACAATTATGCAGCATTACCCCTCAGCAGATGCCCAAGACTATGGAGGGAAATATCACCGAAGCAGCAAGCTAATTGTAGCAAAAGATGGACGAGGCAGTGAAAGGAGAAGGAGGTGAGGGTAGAGAGAGAGAGAAGGGAAAAAAAAAAGTGGAGGGGAAGGAGGCCAGGAAGCTGAGATGCAGAGAGGTGCCTGCTGAAATGCTCAGGGTGGAATTATGCTATAGGCAATTTAGATTTTGTGTTCTGCAAATAGTATTCCTCTATTAACTAATCAAGTTACTGCCAGCTGGTATTGTAAAAACATGCATTATAGCAGAACTTATTGTACACGTGCATGTGGGAATGGGTGTTGTACATTTATGTCCCTCTCATGCTATATATTTATATATTTATGTTGCCCAAGAGGGTGAAGTGCTTCCTCCTCCTTCTCCTCCTCCTCCTCCTCCTGCTGATTTGCAGCTGATGTCTGCGATGGAATAGATCTGCCTCTGCTGCTGTCCTGACAGGACTGCCAATACCCTCTGGGGCCCATCATCTCCTCTCTTTCTTTTTCCTGGGAAACAAGCAGGCATAAGTCATACAAGTTGTAATCTATCCCCAAGGGATGTGATAGCTGGTAGGGACATTTGCAACAGAATCCTCCTGAGATTTGCATTTCTTTCTCTAGCTTGGTCCTATCATTTAAAATCCCCAAACAGTGGTATTTTCTTCTCCAGGCATAAGATTAAAGAGAGGAGAATCACCACGCTGTACATTTCTCTCGGAAAGTAACAATAATGATTCCTACAACTTTTCTACTTGGTGTTCTTACTTGGATTGCTTTAGGAATTTCTCTCATCCTGTCCCTTTTAGGAGATGGATTTATCATAGCTGTGAATGGACATCAATGGCTCCAGAAGAAGAAGATGGTCCCTTATATTTTCCTCTTGACTAGTTTGAGCACCTCCAGATTTCTGACACAGATGGCTTCTACAGTGAGCTATTTTCTGTATCTCATTTCTCCAGAGAGTTATCTCTATAGTTCCAGAATGAAAGTTGTCACCTTTATTTGGATATTCTTCAGCATGGTCACCTACTGGTGTGCCACTTGGCTCAGTGTTTTCGACTGTGTGAAGGTAACTAATTTTGCCAGTTGTCTCTTCCTCTGGCTGAAGCCAAGGATCGGTGTGCTTGCACCCAGACTGCTTGGAATGTCAGTAATAATTTCCACAGTTTTCTTTTTTCCTTCAGTTGGGAGTTATTTAGGAGACCAAAAGGGGTCCAATCTGACAGATGCTTTGCCAAGGAACACTAACCAAAGTAAAGTTTGCAAGAGCCTCTTCAGTGCACTTCATCTTTCACAGTTGTTTTTTGGTTCCATAAATTTCAGCCTGACCCTGATTATGTCCATTCTTTTGGTCACTTCTCTATGGAAACGCACAAGAAATCTGAAGAAAAGTGGTGTTGCTATTAAGGACATCAGCATTCAGGTCCATATGAAAGTCATGAAACCTTTGTTGGTCTCGCTCTTCTTCTACATTTTACATTTTTGGGGTATGGTGTTAGCTCTAGGTGGTTTTTTTGAATTTGGAAGAACTGAGCGACTGGCTTCTGATGTATTATTGTCTCTATATGCTTTGGTGCACACCCTAACATTAATATTGATCAATCCAAAACTGAAAGAAGCAGCTGCTTGCATTCTAAACATCAGACAAGGCAGAATAAATGTAAGAAAAAGAAGTATATATTCAGTAAATGCATAGAAATTGGAAATTCTATGGCATGAAGGAACACATGATCATATATGTACATGTATACATACAGACATGGAGAATAAATGTAAAAAAATGTGTATATACAGTAAATGTCAAAATTGGTTGAGATTGGTAGTCGTTGCAAATGAATGAAGATAAAGTTTTTCTTTTGACAGTCCTGACAATAGAGGAGAAATCTGTAAATAGGCTGGCTCTTATGGTGGCTTTTCCATGTAGCAGTGTTTCTGGGATGTTTTGACCGCTCCTCCTAAATCTTCCTCAAGATGTACTCCTTTCTAGAAATCCAGGTCTTTGTGGTAGTTTATTGAGACATTTCCACCTGAAAATCACTGCAGCACCTGAAAATTAATGGAACAGTTGTCATTAGCTGGTACATGCAGAACAGAAAGACATGTGACAACTTTATATGCCATGTTTACAATCAGCTTGTGAAACATGTGAAGTAGGATCACTGTGTTTTTTCTTTTTGTACAAAGAACTAACATGACTATCATTTCCAAAGGGAGGATTAAACCTATTGCTGTATTATATGAATATTGCGATGTGAAGTAGCATAGATAGTGGTTTGGGTCAAGTAGAGACAGCTTTCGAAGTCAAGCATAGATGGCTTTTGTAGTAGCAAGTGGCATAGGTAAGTATCCAGAACTACCAGTAATTCAAGCATTCTTGGTACCTCAGGCAGAAAACTGCAAAGACGCCTCTTTTCTTCTTGGCAGTAAAATTTTAAAATTTATTGAAAAAGAATAAGTTGATTTCCATGCACCTATGAAAACCTCAAACAGCTACCTGTGGTATATCTTTTTGTTGATTGTGTTACATGTAAAATGAATCCCCAACTAAAGCATCCAAAGCCCTTTTTTGAGGGGGAGAGAAAGATGTCCAGAGAAGGAGACCTCACCACCTCTCTAGGCAATTGGTTCCATTGCTGAACTGCTCAGACTGTATCATCTTTACCCACTGAAGAAATCACTGAACTTCAAAGGGTAGCTCTTTTTCAGCACCTTCTGAATGGTTGTATAAAGGTATATTTTGAAGTCTGAAACAACATGAAAGGCGGTCATAATCGGAAGGAACTCTGAGGGGTTGACATGCCCAGGCAAATTGTCTTCCCTGAAACAGTCATGGCCATTTCAGAAAGATTCATCTGATCTCAGGTAGGCAAAAAAGCAAACACAAGAAGAACAATGGGGTTTCAACAGTCAATTAGAAACAAGTGTTTGGGTCGGAAGCGTGTGAGAGGGTATTTTAATCACAAAAAGGTTGCACTTAAAGTTTCATATGATCTTGAAGTGTTTTGTATAGAGGCTACAGGGCTACATGTCTCATGAAAAATGATAAAAATTATTATGATAATGATTATCAAAAAAATTGCAAGTGTAAATAAACATATTGATTACCTCATGGAAAAAGCAGTCTAAACAATGAACAGCAATGAACCTATAATACAAAATGTACCTATATTACAAAATTAGAGATGAAGTGGCTCCTAGAATTCAGTCATTGTTTCCTAGCATACTTGACTCCCCCCCCCAATTATTTTTAGTAAGAGTCATGGAACGAAATGAATAATAATGGCAAGAAAATAAATGCAGATGGTGAGAATCTTCTTTTATTGAACTTTATATATGTAAAATCATGCCAGTAAATATGAATAAATTAATTAATAAAATAATGAATAAATAAAGTAAAATAAATATTACAACACACAAAAAATAAAAGTAATGGATTAATGTATTTAAATGATATAAATGTATTTTTTCTTAGAAAGGGAAAACTTATCAAATGTATGTTTGCAGTATGATTCCCATTGCCTCTTCCTTTTCTGAACCCAGTTTGGATGTCTGGTATTTCTTTCACCTTATGTGGTGAAAATATGTATTGTAAAATGATGAGCATCATTTTGCTTGCCTGCGAAATTAATGCAGTTAGAATCCCTAATAATTAGAATCCCTGTGCCCTGTTTCCTGGGATCCTGCATGTATATTTAATGTTTCTAATCTGAAGGCCATTGTTTTCTTTTCCATATTTGTTTGCAAATTTTAATTAGAATTTGAGTGGATTTTATTTCTGTACTTTGAAACAGCTCTGTTGGTGCATCATCTGCTCCTCATGATTTCTTTCTCTCAAGTGCTTTGAGTGCAGCTTCCACTTCACTTTCTCAAACTGTGGGTTCATCTTCAAATGGTTATTCCTTTAATTAACCCTTTAATGAATCTTTTCACCTCTTGTATATAACTCATCCATTTATTATTTTCATCATCTCTTAATTTCTTCCTGATTGTTAATGTGTTCTCCTGCTGGTCCACAAAGCATCCCCTCTTTTGGTATAAAGTTCCCTTGAATTCTCAGATCTTGTAGATAAAGTAATTTGTTCTTCCTTTTCTGTTGTTATCTTTACTTGTTTTACCTTTTCTGTTATCCATTTCTTTGCATTGATTATTATAGTAGGTCTCTTTTTCCCTATGCAAAAGTTGCTGAACAGTTGTGTTCAAGATTCTGATCCTATTTCTGTCACCTTCTTGTCTGTCCTTAACTGTTTGCACATGGTCTTTAAAATTCTACACAGATGTTCTTCAGGCTGCATTTTGGCAGGGCAGTTGATTTCTTCCTTAGAGTTATGGCTTTACTCTAATTTTTGATATTAACAGTTCATGGTCTGTGGCATGATTTGCTTCTGGTCTTGTTTTTGCAGAGAGAATGGAGATTTTCCTTCTTCTGCATCTAGGCATATAGTCTATTTGTAATTTTTTCAATTTTGCATTTTATTACCTTATTGGTTTCACTATAGAGAACATACATATTCTGTAAAAGTGGGAGAGATCTAATAAGTCACACCTACCAATTCACTGAACACACAGAAGTTTAGATGGTTTTGATACAAAAAGCCACAAAAGTTCTACCACCTCCTTGTGCATATTCAGATGTGTTTTTCTGGAAAGTTGACATTTTTAGCCATGCCCTAGAAGAAAGACTTTGGCTCTGGCTCCTACTAATTTCTTTCATCATTCCCATTTCTTCTTTTACAACTGCTGAATTTGGTAAGCATGACGGCCTGAAATGTTGGTGTCAAGAGCTGTTTCCCAGAACACAGATGTTATGGCTAGAATGGGTATTAGAAAGAGATTCCTGAAAAATTTCCTTGACTTGTGCCATCACTCTCATCTAATCTTGTGCATCTACTGAAAAGTTGGCATCCCTGGCCATTTTCTGGATGTTTTGCCTGGAATGGGGAAAAGATAGTTTCTGTGGGATTTTTGTGGCTTGTGGCATCTCTCTCATCTAGTCATGTCTGGCTGGAGAATTTGGTGGGCATCCTACCTCTACTTCCACATCAAGTAGTAGGACAGCTGGGAGAAGTGCCATCACTAAAATACAATGTCAAATAAAACATATTAATCTTTAAACTACCACAAGATTTTTCGGTAATTTTTGCTACAAGACTAACATGACTAAATCACTGAAAAGTCTGTTTTCATTTGTGTAAGGATCCATACAAAAACACACACAAACATTCAAAGCAAGTAACAATCCAGTGTGGCTGGTCTGCTTCCTCTTGAACTCCTCCCTCCCATATTTTATTTCCACTTTTTAGAACAAATTCTTCCAGTCCTGTCCACCTATCCACCTCATAGCTGTTATTCTGTCTCCTTGTAATAAATAAGATTGCAGTGGAAAATGAAGCAGGACAATACTAATTCAAAGATGAGTTGACTACAGGACTAGCCAGAAGGCTCTTGTGCTGGGTGGCTTTTTTGCTAGTTTTGTTGGCATCTCCTCCTTCTCCTGACTGATTTCAGAGGTCAATAGGGAAAGGGATCTGCTGGGGTTCATGTTTGGTTAACATAAGCAAGTTTTTTTGTCCTGTGACCAGAAGGCTCTCCTTTTCTGCAGTGTATTTCTGTTTCATGATGAGCTAGAGATGTACTTTTAAAAAAAAGTTTGAATCTAGTCCAGCTAATAGTCTGGGCACAATGCTTAAAATCTGAATTTAATCTGGCCCATCCCTTTGATATCATTTAATATTTATTGACTTAAAATCTCCAGTGAAGTCACAACTCTATGGGAAAGAAAAAGTATTGAAGAAGGAAAGTTCCATTTGTGGGTGAATGAAAAAAGGAAAAAAAAAAGGGGGGAGGGGAATCTACAGCTTTCTTTGAAATTTTATCTAACATGATCGGATTTTTTTTTTGTTGGCTATTATTTTTTAACCCAGTCCCCCCACCTCATTTATTTCTTCTTTTATTCACTTGTCTGTCTAATCCAGGGAACAAAACTCCACTCCAATCTCCCATAAGAAACATATGATCAATAAAGTTCTAAAATCTTGTTCATATTTGGTTGCAGAAACAGCAGACAAAATCTAGTAAGCTGCACCAGATTCTGGTCATCTGAATCATCCTGCCTGACAGGAGAATTCAGCCAGTGGACAGCCCAGTAAATGGGGTTCTAGAGAGTCCACAGAACCTGGGTTGGGATCTCTGAAGCATCTGCTTGGGAACAGAATGGACAAAGGAGATTTGGAGGATGTGGAGACATTGTGCGCTTCGGTGGAGCCTGGGGAAGGCAAAGCTTTCCCCCTAGATGGACGTTACACTGTTGTTTTGACTAAACCACTTGCTAAGTATGAATTTAGATTTTTAATCTACTTACTTCAAAGCCACAAGGAACCCTTTGTTTGCATTAGTATTATTAGTTTTGCCTAGAAGCCTTGGAACCTTCTTGCCTAACTTTTCTTAAAGGGATAATACTCTTTTGTGCTTTTCCTCGAATCGTTTATTGATTTTACTTTGCAAAATCACATCAATTTTTTAAACTCTCTCATTTTTTATTGGAAGGAAAACTTTTTAATAGCTCCTATAAGTGAAATCTAGCTCTTCATAGTAGTCATAAGAATAGTGTCAGAAGCTGTCATATTCAGAGAATCTGTAATGGTAAATTACTGTAAATTATTATTGGATATGTAGAAGACTTAGTGTTGGGGTTGCCATGTTTTGATAGATTGAATTGTTGGGATTTTGACTTTTTCTCTTTCTTTTCTTTTTTGATTACATGTAAGAAATTGAACAGTGGTCAGATTTGTTTTTTATCGATAAGAAGTTTATACAATTTTTACAAGTTTATACAAGTTTATACAAAAAAGGAATTTTTTAATGTTCTTTTTTGATGTAATTACCCTGGGAACATTGGATGTTATATTTTTTCTTATCAGCTGTTCTTTTGGTTGTCTCTGAGACACTAATAAAGTTTGCTATGGCTTCCAATATGGATCCTTTTACTCAAATTAAAAGGAGTTTAGATGATTTTGAGGAATTACCGGATTATTTTTTGTACTTCTTGGCAGAACTTAGACACTTTACAGCATCCTACTGGAAGGAAATGAAGATGTGACAAAGGAAACGTCTATGGACCTGGAAAGTACTTTACCAGAAAAAGAGACAAGCTGGGGCAGAAGGCCCCGACCACTGATATAGAATCATAGAATCATAGAAATATAGGGTTGGAAGAGACCACACAGGCCATCCAGTCCAACGCCCTGCCATGCAGGAACACCCTCAAAGCACTCCCGACAGATGGCCATCAAGCCTCTGCTTGAAAACCTCCAAGGAAGGAGACTCCACTACACTCCGAGGCAGCACATTCCGCTGCCGGACAGCCCTGACTATCAGGAAGTTCTTCCTGAGGTTCAGCCTGAATCTCCTTTCCTGCAGCTTGAATCCATTGCTCCTTGTCCTGGTCTCTAGAGCAGCAGAAAACAAGCCCTCTCCTTCCTCTACATGGCATCCCTTCAAATATTTAAACATGGCTATCATGTCCCCTCTTAACCTTCTCTTCTGCAGACTAAACATCCCCAGCTCTCTAAGTCTATCCTCATAGGGCATGGCTTCCAGGCCTCTCACCATTTTGGTCGCCCTCCTTTGGACTTGCTCCAGCTTGTCAATATCCTTCTTGAATTGGAGTGCCCAGAACTGGACACAGTATTCAAGATGGGGGTCTAACCAAAGCAGAGTAGAGTGGTACCAGTACCTCCCTCGATCTAGACACCATACTCCTATTGATGCAGTCGAGAATTGCATTGGCTTTCTTGGCTGCCGCATCACACTGCTGACTCATGTTCAGCTTGTGGTCTATGAAGACTCCTAGATCCCTTTCACATGTACTGCTATCCAGCCATGTGCCCCCCATATGTTTGAAAAGAAAAGAGAGAGGAAGTTTTGACAATGCTCTGTAACTTGGATTTTTATTTATAAAGATGTAAGACATTATATATTTCTGTAGATGTTAAGAAGAGGTGTTTTATGTTTGTCTTTCCAGGATTTAACAAGTGGAAAAAGAAATAACAAGGCGTATTAATAAGATAGTGTGTTCAATACATAAAATGATCTTTTTTGATTTAAGGTTTTAGAGATTTATGGTACATGTCTAATCCTCTCTAAGTATTCTGTAAATTGCTTTTTTTCTTGCTGTATAATGATTGAGAAGAACAATAGTAGGAAAAGTTAAAAGACATTGTTAATATTTGATGGAGTTTTTTCATTTTTTCCTTTCTAATAATAGCAATATCATTAGTGCAAGAAGAGTGAACCGGATATTATTTTGACTTTATTTCTTGCTTTTTGCTCGCATAGAATAGTAGATTTAATGAAATATTAATGTTTTTCTATAAAGATCGAAAAGAATAGAGTAGTAATGATTAGCAGTTAGGTTGACTAAATATGTGTTATTAGCAATCAAGTTAGATATATTAAGTAGTTTCCTATTAGTGTTTATTATTCACTTTGTTAATGTTTTATACCAAGCAGTAAACTTTAAAAGTAATATTACTTTTGAGTACAATAATTTGTGGTTAGTGTTAGATTTGTTATTGCTTTCTGCAGCAGGACCAGGAACTAGTTTTTAATTATGCGTAGTGTGGGTTAGTTTACTTTTTGTTTAGTTTAGTTTGATTGTTTGTATTTAGCTTAGTTTGTTTGCTTATGGTTTTTTTGTTTTTGTGTATGGCTATTGTGGATGTCACTGACTATTCTCTCTTTCTTCCTCTGACTATTCTCTTTCTTTCTCTGACTTTTGTATGATTCCAGTTGCTAAAGGCACTTCCTCTCCTTTCTTTCTGTTTAAGTTAACAGTTCTGAATTTGCTTTGGGAGGTGTCCAGAAGAGTTTGAGAATTTAGATTCCTTTTTAAAAGCTTACTCACAGTCCTCAGCAGATGAAGTAATTTCCAAAGTTCCCTATTTCATCTATGAAGTGTACTGTTGTTGAAATAAGAGATTAAGGAAGTTGGTTTAGAGCTGCCTGGGCTGTGGAAACAGTGGCAGTTGGTGGTGGGTTTTGGATGTCCTGTCAACAATTTGCACTCCATTTGCAGAGCTCTAAATGATCCTCTTGATGCCCAGTTGATCCTTTCCCAGGCACACTGACCAGTCTCAGAGTTTCTCTTACGGGGGAAATAATTTAAAGCTGGATCCAATGTCACCTGGCCAGCTCCCACCACAAATCGCGTTCTGTCCCCAGCGGGAGGCTCAGAAGCAAATGTCATGGAGTCATGGCTCACATGGAAGTTTTCAAATTTCAAATCCAAAATCTAATTATATAGATAATGGCAGCTTAGCAAAACAGCCTTGGCTGATGCAGACTCACAGTACAATGACAACAGTCCAGAAAGGGAATAGTCTAAAAACCAAATTGATAAACTGAGCAAAGGGTCAAGGTCCAAGGTCATAAGAACATGGGCAGAGAATGAAGAAATCATCAGGGCTGTCACCAACAATAGTGTCCATATTTTTCAGCAGTCTTCTGTTATTGAAGCCTCTGATTATATAGCCTCATCATCCTGGCCGGCTGTGTCTTAATTAATGAGCACTTCCTATATCAGCACTCCCAGAAACCTGGGTTCTTCTTTTTCCTCCTGCCTTGGCTGCCGTAAGTACTGTCTTTCTCATGTTTCTGGGGTGTGGATCCTGAGAAGATACCTGTCTGGGTCTTGGGGCATTTTCATTTTCATTTTCCATGAAAAATATCTTCCTGGAATTTCCAGAAAATCAGCCATAGGTTCAATCACTCTTGCATAACTATCCTCATTTTTCTTCTCTCTCTTTCTTGAAGATGTGGAAGAGTCACAGCATCTGGGTCCTGCTCTTACTCTACAAACATTCTTTTCTGTTTGTTTTTTGAACGATTGTGTCTTATCTCCCAATGATATCAGTTTCTCATTCAATTGATTTACATCTGTAGTAATTTGATTTAATGACAGCTTGACTTTGTGATGTTCAATTCTAATGTGATTTTTAATTTGTTTCATCAGTTGAGTCATATTTAAACTCATTTGCTTCATATTAGTGTTCATATCTTCCTTCATTTGGTTCATATATCCTCTTAATTTTAAGACCTCTTTCAAAATCTATTGGTTTGAATATCCCTTTTTACAAGTTTTTATTTATGTTCTTCTCCCTTGCTGTGTCCCTGCCTTAGATGCGGTTTTCCTTGTAGACATCATGTTGAAAGTTGTCAAAATTTTATGGGTTTCTTCCTAAGAGACTGTTAAGAAACAATATCAGATCTGTTATAAATATGATCGAGCATTTTGAAAAGAACAATGAACGGGAACTTGCATTGATCTTTGTTGATTTCGAAAAGGCTTTTGACAATATCTGGTGGGATTTTATGTTTGAAGTACTCTCAAGAAGGTACTGCGGACAAAACTTCTTGAATTGGATTCATGAGATTTATAAAGATCAATTTGCCCAACTTATTATCAATGGAGAAACAACAAAGCCATTCAAAATATAAAAAGGAACTCAACATGATAACATGATAACCTCAGCAAGAATCATAGAAATTCAAAGTTGGAAGAGACCACACAGGCCATCCAGTCCAACCCCCTGCCATTCAGGAACACCCTCAAATCAATCCCGACAGATGGCCATCAAGCCTCTGCTTGAAAACCTCCAAGGAAGGAGACTCCACTACACTCCGAGGCAACAGATTCCACTGCCGGACAGCCCTGATCGCCAGGAAGTTCTTCCTGAGGTTCAGGTGGAATCTCCTTTCCTGCAGCTTGAATCCATTGCTCCTTGTCCTGGTCTCAGGAGCAGCAGAAAACAAGCCTTCTCCCTCCTCTACGTGGCATCCCTTCAAATATTTAAACATGGCTATCATGTCCCCTCTTAACCTCCTTTTCTGCAGACTAAACATACCCAGCTCTCTAAGTCTATCCTCATAGGGCATGGCTTCCAGGCCTCTCACCATTTTGGTCGCCCTCCTCTGGACCTGCTCCAGCTTGTCAATATCCTTCTTGAATTGGGGTGCCCAGAACTGGACACAGTATTCAAGATGGGGTCTAACCAAAGCAGAGTAGAGTGGTACCAGTACCTCCCTCGATCTAGACACCATACTCCTATTGATGCAGCCGAGAATTGCATTGGCTTTCTTGGCTGCCGCATCACACTGCTGACTCATGTTCAGCTTGTGGTCTATGAAGACTCCTAGATCCCTTTCACATGTACTGCTATCCAGCCATGTGTCCCCCATCCTATATTTCTGTATTCCATTATTTCTGCCTAAGTGTAGGACCTTACACTTCTCTCTGTTGAATTTCATTTTGTTCGCCCTGGCCCAGCTCTCCAATCTATCCAGGTCATTTTGAATTTTCATCCTGTCCTCTGGCGTATTAGCAACCCCTCCCAATTTGGTGTCATCTGCAAATTTGATGAGCATGCCCTCTATTCCTTCATCCAAGTCATTGATAAAAATATTGAACAGCACTGGGCCTAGGACAGAACCCTGTGGCACCCCACTAGTCACTTCTCTCCAGGATGAAAAGCAGCCATTTGTGATCACCCTTTGGGTTTGGTCGGTCAACCAATTACAAATCCAAATAACAGTAGCCCTGTCCAGCCCACATTTTAGTAGCTTCGTTGCAAGAATGTCATGGGGAACTTTGTCAAAGGCCTTACTGAAATCGAGATATGCTACATCCACAGCATTCCCTTCATCTATCAAGCTAGTAACTCTATCATAAAAAGAGATAAGATTAGTCTGGCATGACTTGTTTTTGAGAAATCCATGTTGACTTCTCGTGAATAATATATGCAAAATATTGGAAGACAGATAAAATACCAGAAATAGAGGAATGGATTATAAAATTATTGGAAATGAGAAACTGTGATATTTTAACTCAATCACTAAAAGAGAACTTTAAAGATGAATGTGAGATTGAATGGTCTCCAGTACAATTATATTTACAAGGAAGTAACAGGTAGTATATATATATTCTTAATTTGCAATCTCTAGAACTAAGCTGATTAAGGGGAATGTAATAACATAGTAATGAATGTCAAATAACTTAATTTATGCCTGCCGCACTATTTGTATATTACAATATGTTATGTAGAATGTAATTTAGAAGATTGAATGAACAAAATAGTGGGACTTGAAATCAATACATACTGGCAGAAAACAGGGGGGGAAAGAAGAGGAAAAAGAAAAAACAACAACAATAACAACAATTATGTAATACTAAGGTTACAGAGGTATCATGTCTTTTTTTAAAAACGTTTTGATATAAGTCTATCAAAAGAAAGTTTTCGGAAGTATAAGTTATTAGGTTAAGTATAAGTAGAGAGCACATATGATAACAATAGATCATATTTCAACTTGTGATGTTCAGACTTCCTTGGGAAAATATTTCTTTTGTTTTTTATGCTCTCGTAACAATGTATGTGTCATTTTTCCAATTTTTAAAAATGTATTTATTTAGATACGTGACAATTATAATTAGTCTGTTTATATTACTTGAATTTTAATAAAAATATTAAAAAAAAGAAAGTTGCCAAAATTTTAAAATCTACTTTTTCACTTTAAGTTGCTGTACAGCCCTGAATGAATAGATGTCAGTGTAGTGCAACATCTTCTAATATAGCCACTTAATTAAACTCTATATAGGAAATTGCTATATGTCAGAAACAGTTTAAAAAAGCATTTCCTGTTGTGCGTCTGAGAATGGTAGGTGTTTATGATAATGGGGCTTCCGATTATCTAGACTAAGGTCAAGAGGGATACTTCCCTCTCCAGGTAAACCAAGGGTTAATGGAGTGTTGGGGCTAAGTAACACTTTTTATTGTGGGTCAGCCTCACAGATTGTGGGGAAAGAATTGCCCAATGAAGGGGAAAAAAGTGAGAATCTTTGAGATGCTTCGATGGAGAAGTTAGAAAAATCCTTGTGGTAGAGAGGACAGCAAAGAAACATCCTGGAGATGAAATCTATTCCAGTAGCAGGCTGCAGGTCCTAGGCCTCGCCTCCTAGCGTCATTCTTCTTTTTGACCATCTAAGCCTGTGATCCCCAATGTGAGTAGCTAGAATATTAAGTAGTTAGTCCTGCTGGATTTTTTTTTATTATTTTGGAAGTTTGGCTGATCTGGAGAATGTACCTGTTTTTATAACTACTTGTAACTTAAGCATACCTGAGAGGGGGCAGCCTCTCATGAGTATTATTTTCTTGTTTACTTGCATACCTTAAAATAATACTTGCCTCTAAAAGCTCTGTTTCTTCTCCATTCCCATGCCATTCTTCGGCACATGCTTAGATAGGATTTTTCTCACTCAGAAGGGGAGGTGAGGGAAGGAAGGGAAGGGCCTTAAGCATAGAGATTGGCAATCCACTGAGCAGAGTCCCACTGTACTGCTCAGTTAATTCATAATTCAGTGGGTGGTGGCAGTGGAGAATTAATGAATGCTGAGGAATTTCCGGCTCCTATTCAAGGGCAGACGTCAGGCTTGGGTGGTGGTGGTGGAGATTAGTCCAGTATGACAGTAAACAATAAAGATCTTTCATTTTCCTACATTGCTTTCTTTTCTCATAATTCCAGGTTCTTTTACTGTTTAAGTCTAAGTGGCAAAGGCACTTCTCCTCCTTTCTTTCAATTTTTTCTGTTTAACTTAACATTTCTAAATCTGCTTGGGGGGTGTCTGGAACACTTTGGGAATTTAGTTTCCTTTTAAAAGCTTACTCACAGTCCTCAGCAGATGAAGCAGTTTCCAAAGTTCACTAATTCCATCTATCAAAGACTTTCCTAAGTATACTATTGTTGAAATAGGAGTTTAAGAAAGTTGGTTTAGCAGTGCTTGGGCTGTAGAAAGAGTGGCAATCTGTGGCAGCTTTTGGCTGCCCTGTCCTCAATTTACACTGCACTTCCAGAGCTCTAAATTAGCTCCTTGGTGTCTGATTGGTCCTTTCCCAGGCACACTGCCCAGCCTTACTGTTCCTTGTACTGGAGGAATAACTTAAAGCCAGTTCCAATGTCATCTGGCCAGCTTCTGCCACAAATTCCATTCTGTCCCAGTGGGAGGCTCAGAGGCAAAATGTCATAGAGTAACGACCAACTTGGAAGTTTTCAAATTTTGTCTAGTTTTAATTATCAATAATATTCTTTTCATGCAGTTTAAACAGGAGGACATATACTATCCTGTTTGAAGCTGAGTGCCAGGTAAGCACACCTATAGGCCACAGGAAAGCTAGTCCCAAAGCGTACACCATGTTATAAACAGAAGCAAGTTCCAGGCAGTCCAAACTTGAAAGGGAGGAAGTAGTCCTGAGAAGAACTCAAGACTGAGTGGGTAACGGCCAGGTTGAAAAAAAAGTATCCCAAAGTAGATATTAAAAGTCAGAGAGCCAGAGATGTCAGACAGTGTCAAGTTTGGGATCTTCTGTTCTGCAGCCATAGAATGGCCTGGGCTGAGCTAATTTATAGCCAGCAGTTAATCAGCTCAGCTACCCTCATTAGCTCTGTGTCCTCTGTTTAAAGTTGAGCAGAGCATTGCCTGACCCTTTGCTCCCAACATGCTGACTTCTTACCAGGTATGCCCTTGGAACTTCAGAATGACTTCATACATGTTCTGAATACACATGGGTATCAGGGATCTTATAATTTTGACTAATAGCATATAAGATAAATTGAACTCAAAATCCTGGATTCGTGCATAACTCTCTTAGAGCAGAATTGTATTAAACATACAGAAATCAAGATTTACAGAAGAGGTGTGTTGGGGGGGGGAGCAAATATTATCGTACAGCTTCATCAATAGTAAATATGCCTGCAGAACAGCAAATCTGCTCTCTGTGAGTTGCTGGAATTAAAATCAGTTTGAAGCTGTAGGAGTTGCTAAGGGAAGGAAGAAATGAGATAAAGAGATTCAAAAGTAAGTATTAAGTATTACTTAATCCACCTGCACACACAGAGAGACACACACACAAGCCAGAGGAGGAGGAGTTAGTATGGGAGAGCTGCAAAGTGCAGAGAAAGTATTCCCCTCAGAATAGATGTAAGAAGCCAAGAGGTAATCTCTCCCTGGTAAACAGAATAAGCTAATTAGATTCTAGAGGCAAAATCCCAGATTCTGGGGGTGGGGGGGTGGTTATCTTAAAGCATGATTGCAGCACAGCAAAGAGCTCCCAGAAGAGGCAGGCAGCTTGAGTTCTTTGTTCCAGTAGGTCCCACGCTAGAATACTACCTTTCAATTTAGATTCCTTGTTGAAGCACCTCATACAGAAGAAGATGAGGATGACGTGGTGGCACAGTGGTTAAATGCCAGTACTGCAAGCCACAAGGTTGTGAGTTTGATCCTGCCCGGCTCCAAGGTTGACTCAACCTTCCATCCTTTTGCAGGTCGGTAAAATGAGTACCCAGCTTGTTGGGGGCATGTATAGAAATGTTTCGAAATACATGCTATTTGTAAGTTGTTCGCCGCCTCGATCCATATGGAGAGGCGGGATATAAATAAAATAAAAATAAATAAATAAATAAATAAATAAATGACATCCGTGTGCTCTGTAAAGGACACAATTTCTTCAAACAAAGGGTGTCCACTTCCTGAGACACATTTGTTACTGTAGTTTCTAGCCCGGACTTGTGGGATATTAGATATCACTTTGATATCAATAATTTGGCCTTCTTTACCTATTCCTTTCCACATGCTGCGAGGTCCCCCGGACAAGCTCGCAGGCAGGCATGGCCACTAATCATTGTAATATTCCACACAATACAGGCAGGCCGGAAATATCCGACCTGCCACTTCAGGAGACCTCAAAGGCAAGTACTCTATTATGTATGCACACTACTTACAAAGAACTCCCTGCCCTGAGCAGGCAGCTTGATTAGACGAATCCTCATCCGTCGAGCACTCTGTGTTTGCATAGTGTCTACTCTATTGTCAATTCGGACTTAACTCAATCATGCTAAATTCTGACCTTTCGGAGGCTTTGTCTCCAGCCCAAAACTCATTGTTTTCCCCAAGTACGGACTAGCCTATGGCCACATTTTCCCCTATAAAAACCCCTGACTTTGAGAGCTTCCTTGGATCGCTCCTGACTTCCATCCCGCCTTGCTGCCGCTTTGCTTGGCGAGCCTTCCCCTCAGTCCCACGTACTGAGAACTCCATACCTCCGAACATCTACTGCAGACTACCTGGGCTTCAGGACAGGTGTAGTATTACCCAAACCAACAACTCTAAAAATCCCTCTATCCCACTCCAACCTTTATTTCTATAGTTATCTGTGTGAGTGTGCTGCATACACTGTTTGATTGTATTTTAATAAAACAATTATTATTATTTCAATCCTGTTTGCTCCTTGACTCGGCCTGACCCCGTAGACATTGGGTAAAAGATTCCACTCTGTTGCCCTGCCTCTCGCATTGCTAGCTTGTGCTTTGTGCTAAATTCCCCAACTTATATAATTGAGAGTGCATTTAGGTGTCCCTCCCAGGACCCCCAGAAAACAGGGTAACACATTGCCCTAATATTTGGGTTACCCCAGGGCAATAATGGCTCAGAGAAGCACCCACTTAAGAAAGATAGTGTGGAAGTGTTAAGGCAAAACCTTTGCCTCAAAGATGGCATCTCCTATGAGTGCCATTTCCTGTCTGTAATGGTCACCCAGCTTAGAACACTCAGGTGGTGGCTGGCCAAGAGGCTCAGGGGCAACAACGTATCTGAAAATGTTGGTTTGCCCAGGTTTTCCTGTGAAGCACTGCATTCACTTGACAGAGGTGCCCAGCTGGCATCACTGGAAGGAGGGTTGGAATTTGGCAACAGAGATGGTTGAGAGGGAGCCGCCACCGATGTATCATGCAAAACTGAGACTGTGGGTGCTTGGATAGAATGATTAGTGACCATTACTTACTTGATGGTCTCAGCTAAACCCTGAATAAAATGGTAGAGATTGGCTATAGCAGGTTGGGAAGGTACAGTGGAGGTTGTTGAAGGAGAAGGGGGTGACTGCATGAGAAGTAGCTGGCTCCACAATGGCTTCCATGCCCTGAATCATGTTAGAAAGATCAGCAAGACTGGAATGAGAAACAAGTTGAGCAGGAATTGGGGGTAGCAGAAATAGGAGCCAGGGAAGAAGAGAGAGGCGATTGCAGAGGCATGTGCTGTATGGAAACCACAAATGGAGAAAAAGAGGCTGGGGAAGAGGTGGAGAGGTAGGCAATTGCAGAGATGCAGACTGAGTGGGGACAAGAGGTGCAATAATAGCAGCTGGGGAAGGAGTGGAAATAGGAGCTGAAGAGATAGGAGTTGTGGTAGAAGCCACAAAGATGGAAGCAGGGAGAGGAAAGGGTACAGGGGCTCCAAAGGAAGGAGCTATTTTGGGCCATGCTCACAAGCCCAACTGGGCTGACATTGCTTGGATCCCCCGACACTATCATCATGAGTACAACCCTGTTATGGCTGATCTTTTGGTGACAGACTGCCCATTAGGAGCAGTAGCAGGTTAAGGGCATTTCTGTCCAGAGGGATCAGCAGCAGCAGCAGCAGGCTGGGGCTTTTTCGTGTTACTCCATGGAATGATGACTAGTCTGCAGAATGTGATTGTGACAGAAAAGTCACAACGGCAAATTGTTTTCCCTGAAGCAGTCATGGTGATTTCAGAAAGATTCTTCTGATCCCAAGTATGCAAGAAAGCAAAAAGAAGAAGACTTGGAAAAATAAGAAGAATGGAAATATTACAGTCAATTAAAAACAAGTGTTTGAGTCACAAAGTATGTAAGAGATTATTTTAATCACAAAAAGGTTTCATATAGACCTTGAAGTATTTTGCGTAGAGATTACAGGGCTACATGGGTCATGAAAAATGGCTAAAATCACTATGATAATGATTACGGTAAAAGAAATATTCACAAATGTAATTAAAGATATTGATTACCCATGGAAAAAAGCAAGCTAAGCAATGAACAGTATTACCTATATTACAAAATGTGAGTATGTGGCACCAGAGGGATGAAATGGCTCCTAGAATGCAATCAGTTGTGCTTCCTAGCATATTTGACACCAAGTGTGGATAATTTTTTAATACTCGTCCCCCACACAATTATTTTTAGTAATAATCATGGAATCAAATGAATAATAATGGCCAGAAATGTGGATGTTGGGAATTCTTTTATTGAACTTTGCATATATGCCAGCAGACATGAATAAATTACTTAATACAATAAGGTTAATAAATTACAAACATGAAAAAAAATAAATGAATATGAATGCATCACGCCCAAAATATAGCAGAAATTGCTCCCACAGCTTTGAAAGCATGCCCAGCAGCAGAGAATAACTTAGCAGCAATGCACTGTAGGGACATCACACGCTTTCGCAGATCCAGGCAGAGGCAAAGCTCTTCCCTCAGATGGACACTACACTGTTGTTTTGACTAGATTCCTTGATAAAATATGAATTTTGATTTTTATTCTACTTACTTGAAAGCTGGAAGAAACCCTTTGTTTGCATTATTGTTATTTTTGCCTATAAGCCTCAGAACTTTCTTGCCTAACTTTTCTTGAAGGGACAGTACTCTTATGTGTTTTTCTTAAAATTGCTTATTGGTTTTATTTTGTAAAATCACATAACATTTTTAACTCTCTTTTTTTATTGGTAGGAAAACTTTTTAATAGGTCCTGCAAGTGAAATCTAGTTCTTCATTGTAGCCATAAGAAACAGTTTGTTGGAATCAATTATATTCAGAGAATCTGTACGACCCTCTCTGGTAATCTATTGTTCTCTATTGTTTTGGAAGTGGGACATTTATGCTTTTAATGTATTGGAACTTGATGGAGTCTGAATGTTTTATTTTTGCTGGATATGTTCAAGGCTTAATAGTACAATTGTCACTTTTTTTTGGTTTTTTTATAGAAAATTTTATTTATTAAAAAACAGAAAAACATACCAAACAAATACAAACAATTTTACAAGTACACAAGTAGACAAATTACACATCTCGACATCTTACAAAATAATACAGTAAAGACTTTTACTTCTTTTTAAGTAATTATCTAACGATTTAAGTTTTACTTCCTACTCTGACACAAGAACAGATTTTCCATATTCCATTTCCTTTTTGGTCTTTATATTCCTTAGTCTTCTATCATATCTCCTGTTCTAGAGTATTTCAAGTATCAATATTTACCATCTTTATGACCTTCCATGAATTCTTATAATACTTTATTACCTTATCCCATTGTTTTGTAAGTTTATCCTTGCTCTCTCCTCTTACCATATGTGTTAATCTATCCATCTGAATCATATCATATAGCTTTAGTTCCCATTCTTCTATTGATGGCATTTCCCCCAATTTCCATTTTTGCGCTATAACCATTCTTGCAGCCGCTGCCATATAAAACAATTGTTTCCCAGCTATCTTATCTAGTTCCTCATCCATTATTGATAACAAGTATAACTCTGGTGTCATTTCAAATCTTATATCCAGCATTTTTTTCTATTTGTAAATGAATATGCTTCCAAAACTCTTTTACTATCTTACATGTCCACCATAAGTGATAGAAAGTTCCAATTTCTATACCACATTTCCAACATTTATTTGAACATTTATTAGATTTTTTTGCCAATCTTTCTGGTGTTAAGTACTATCTTAAATACATTTTATATAAATTTTCTCTTATATCTTGGCAAGTGGTATATTTTATTCTTTTTTGCCATAATTTTTCCCACTGTGTCATCGGAATTTGATGGTTAAAATTTTGAGCCCAGTTTATCATAGATATTTTAATTGTTTCTTCTTCTGTGGACCATCGTAGTAACACTTTATAAATAGAGGAGATGGTTTTCGATTTTCCTTGATACAATACTGCAGTTAATTCTTCATCTTTTATTTGAAATCCATTGAATCTGATATCACTTCTTAATTTTCCCCTGATTTGTCTATATTTGATGCCCGATTCATTTATCTCTTGTTGGGACTTAATTCTAATTTGTTCTTTCTGCCTTTCCACCATATCCTCATATTTTATCCACCTACCAAACATTATATTTTCTTTCTTATAAAAGACCTCATGAGGGGAAACCCACTGTGGGGTTTTTGCGCAAGCTCTTATATTTTCACCATATTTTTAGCAGTGCTTTTCTTAAATAATGACAATTGAATTCTTTGCTGTTTTTCCCTCTATGATACCATAAATAATAATGCCATCCCATCCAAAGTCCATCTCCTTCTAAATTTAATAATTTAGTATTCTCTAATTTAATCCATTCTTGTACTCAATTCAAACAACATACATGATAATACAAACTCAGATTTGGTAAAGTTAACCCCCCTCTTTCTTTAGCGTCTTCTAATATTTTCATTTTGACTCTTGGTTTCCTTCCACCCCATACAAATTT
Source organism: Ctenosaura bakeri (assembly GCA_948474755.1). Classification (NCBI taxonomy): domain Eukaryota; kingdom Metazoa; phylum Chordata; class Lepidosauria; order Squamata; family Iguanidae; genus Ctenosaura; species Ctenosaura bakeri. The sequence continues at coordinate 98,397 of CAOLHI010004070.1, forward strand.
CCCAATTTCTTTTTGCCAGTCATTAATCACTTTATCACATTGGATAATAGGGATCATTTGAAAAAGATAGAGAATTTTTGGAAGTATTGACATTTTAACCGTGGCTATTTTCCCTAACCATCATAATTTTAAATTACTCCAATTCTTTAAATCTTTCAGAATGGTTTTCCAAGTTTTTTCATAGTTATTTTTAAAAAGGTCGTAATCGTGATACTGAAATATTTAACTTTTTTAGCAGTTGTATAGCCCATTATCTGTAATATTTGATTTCTTTCCTTTTCTTCCATATTTTTTGTCAAAACAAGTGTCTTCTTAATTTTCAAGCCTGAGCATTTCCCGAACTCTCTAAAAATATCCTTCAAAACAATTAAACTTTCACAACCATTTTCTAAAGTAACCACCAAATCATTGGCAAATGCCCGTATTTTATATTCATTTCCTTTTATCATAATTCCTTTAATTTTTTTCACATTTTTAATATTTATAATCAGTACCTCTGTTACCAATAGAAACAAAAGTGGGGTAAAGGGCATCCCTGGTGTGTTCCTCTATATATTCTAATTTTCTCTGTTTTTTTGACGATTTACCATTATCTGCAATTGTCACGTTTCGATCGATTGAAGTATTGGAATTTAGGCTGACTTTTTCTCTTTTTTTTCTTTTTTGATTAAATGTAAGAAGTTGAAGGGTGCTCAGATTTGTTTTTTATTAATAAGAAGATTATACAATTTATGTTCAAGGAGTTTTTTTTATGTTCTATTTTGTTGACCTACTCACCCTGGGAACTTTGGGTGTTTTAAGAGGAGTTTTAAGTTTGTCCTTCCAGGATTTAACTAGTGGAAAAAGAAATAATGAGTATTAACAGGACAATGTGTTCAATACATTATACGGTCTTTTGGATTTAAGGTTTAGGAGACTTATGGTAAATGTCTATACCTGTATAAGTAATTTATAAATTGCCTTTTCTTCATGTATAGTAACTGAGAGGAATCATAGTAGGAAGAGTTAAAAGACATTGTTAATATTTGATTGATTTTTTTCCTTTTCTAATAATATTAATTTCATTAGTGCAAGAAGAGTACACTGGAGATTAGTTTTGACTTTATTTCATGATTTTTGCTGGCATGTAAGAATAGGCTTAATGAAATATTAATATTTTCTATAAAGTTGGAGAATAGGGTACTGGTGATTAACATTTAGATTGACTAAATATATATTATTAATAATCATGTTAGATATATTCAATAGTTTTCTAGTAGTGTTCATTACTATTCACTTTCTAATGGACCATAGACAACTATAATTAAAGTATTTTCCCCTTGTATTTGTACTTCTGTTACATTTGCTAGCCTGGATTTGGGGCTGCTAGATATCATTTTGATATCAATAATTTGGATCTCTTCCACCACCCCCTCCTCGTGTTTGTGAGACCCCTGGACAAGCACAGAACTAGACTCAGCCACTAAACGCTGCAATATCCCAAGACAATACAGGCAGGCCAGAAATAGCCAGATCCTTGCTTTAGGAGACGTCTCTGCAAACACCCTCATTATGTATGCACGCTGCTTACAAAGGACTCCATGCCCCGAGCAGGCAACCTGGCAAGCTGAATACTCAACTGCCAAGTATTGAGCATTTGCATACTGACTAACTCTTTTATTCAATTCAGCCCTAATTCAATCATGCTAAATTTTGACCTTTCCAAAGCTTTGTCTCACACCTGAAACTCATTGTCTTCCCCAATTATGGAATATCCTGCAGTTACATTTCTCCCTATAGAAACCCCTGATTCCGAGACCTTCCTCGGATCACTCCAGACTTCCATCCAGCCTTGCTGCCACTTTGTTTGGCGAGCTGTCCCCTCAGTCCCACGTACTGAGACTCCATACCAATGAACTCAATCTTCAGACCTCTCCGGGCTTCAGGACAGGTGTCGTGTCGCCCAATTCAACAGTCTCTCTCAAAAAATCCCTCTATATCACTCCAACCTTTATTTTCTATAGTTATCTGAGTGCATGTGTTGCATACACTGTTTGTCTGTATTTAATACAATTCTCAATTATTCTTAAACTTGGTGTGCTTCTTGGCTTGGCCTGACCCCGTAGACATTGGGTAAAAGATTCCGCTGTGTTGCCCTGCCTCTCGCATTGCTAACTTGTGCTCTAGCTAATTTCCCCAAACTTAGTTAATTGAAAGTGCATATAGGTGTCCCTCCCGGGACCCCCAGTAAACAGGGTAACACTTCAACCAAAACAAAACATGAGTCTGGATCCTCTAAATATTTTTTTGTAGATTTAAGTAAGATTTCACATATATTAGTAGCCTTGTTTTCTTTTTTTCAAACTCGTTTTACAATCTTCCTCTAATTTTATGTTTTTCAAATATTTGCTATCTTTTTTGGCTAGATGTGTAGACGAATAATATCCAATTTTTGTTTTTCCAAATAATGATTTTTTTTCCCCTCTTGGGCAAGACATTCATTTCTCATACATTTAAGAAAATAATTTTAATTTAGATGCCATTTTTTAAAACCTTCAGAATCAAGTCTATATCCAATGTCACCTGAACCAAAGCACTTTTCTTTCCCTCATCACCACCACTATCTTCTTTTGAACTAGGTTCCACTCTGTGGGGGGAGGAGCTATGAAGACAGTGTAAGGAGCTTGAAATTGCATGCTCCTGCAAGCTTATAATTAAAAAGCTAAAGAATCTCCTCTAAATGGAAAACGTATAGTGAGTAATTGTGAATAAATATGTTGGAATGTGTGGAGCATGAAACAGAACTGCTTAATTGGAATTTGAGCTGTGAGAAAGATAAATAAACTGTACTTTCACTTTACATGGCCGGTCTATGGCTCAACAAGTTGGCTACTGTCCAAGATTAAAGCAAGCAACCATCATCATCTACATAGACCTTCAGATAAGTATTTTGCATGTTTGACTAGAGTGGAATCAAAAGACAGCTTTATATCTAATGATCTTTGTCAGGAAATGATCAGCTGGAGAAGGGGAGTCAAACCCTGTATTGCAGTTCTGCAAAGATCCCACCATCATGGTAGCAGTCTTTGATAGCATTGATTCCAAAACCAGATAAAGATTTGACAGACCCAGGATCATATAGGCCTATATTACTAATAAATCAAGATGCTAAAATATTGATAGCAGTAACAGCAAAAAGACTGAGTAAATTTATGTATAAGTATCTTCAAAAAGATCAATGTGGTTTGTGCAAGGAAGACAGATGTCAATTTTAACTGGAAGATTATTGAATAAAATAAATATAATTGAGAAGAGTAAACAAAAAGTGGTAATAATGGCATTGGATATATACAAGGCCTTTGATTATGTGGCATGGCGAACATTAAAAATAATATTAAAGATGTTAGGTTTGGGGGGGGAATTCAGAGCACTGATAAACCAGTTATATTCACATCATACAGCGGTAGTAATGCTGAATGATGGACTGACAGAACAAATTCAAATATCTAGAGGCACAAGACAAGGTTTCCCTCTCTCCTTGATTTTGTTTGCTGTGGTTATTGAAATTTTGCTATTAGAAAGGATGAAAATTTGGAGGGGATTGGGATTAAGGAAAAGAACAAGATAAGTTTGTTTGCTGATGATACCTTGCTGACAAGTAAAGATCCATTAAGGAAAATGGATAGAGTAAAAGAACATTTAAAAGAATTTGGGGAAATGACAGGGCTACAAGTAAATTAGGCTAAATCGGAGTTTATCATGGCTTAATTGTATTCAGCTAGAACAATGGGCAAGGAATTGGAAAGGGAATAATAAAGATTTTAGAGAATATACTAAATTTGAACAAATGGCTAGTCAAAGAGAAAGAATAGAGGACAATGAAATTTTGAAGAGTACCACAATTGAAACATATAAAATGCTGTCAAAACACAAAGAGCAAGAAGAATATCTTAGAAAAATATAGGAGGAAGAATTAGCACAAAAAATAGTATTAGGATTGGAAAAAAATTGGAATCGGCTTCATTTAAAAAAAAATTATCTGTACAGAAAAAAGAGAATTGTTATAAACTGGTTTGGAGGTGGTACCTAACACCAGTAAGGTGAAAACACATAGATAAGAATTATTTGAGTTTGTGTTGGAGAGGCTACCAAGAAATTAGGACTTATATTTATATGTGGTGGAGTTGTAAATACATACAGAAATTTTGGCAAGTGGCATTTAAAGAGGTAAAAGAGAACAGAAACAGAAATTGATTTAGAAATATACCCAAGTATAGTATTGTTATCTATATATGATAAAGTCAACTGCACTCAGGCTATGAACAATTTAATTAGAAATTTACTAACTGCAGCAAGGTTAATCATATCAAGAAAATGGAAAATTCAAGATCTTCAAATAGACGATTGGTATAAAGAACTATGGCGAATGGCGATTAATGATAAGTTAACATGTGGAGCTAAGGTTCAAAAAGGAATAATGAAAGGGAGTGATTTTGATGCAATAGGGAAGATATTTGTGGAAAAAGTGTTAGTAAAAGAGGAAGGTGTTACACCTTACAAGAAGAGTTACAATTTTGGAAGGTGGAATAATGTGAGGTATAATAGGCTCAGGGGATGGGGTACATTTGGTTATAGTGATAGGTTTAATTTAGGGTTAATTAGAAAAAAAATGGAATATTAGTAGGTAAGGTAATAAGAGTAATTAGGTAATGATAGTTATAGTTTAGGACAGAAAGAAGAATAGAATTATGAATATATTTTGAAAAGGATAGAAATAAGAATGAAGTTACTAATTTTACATTTTGAAAATCTTAATCATGGGTATAATTAATAACAATTGGGATAATGAGAATGAGATTTAGACATATGTAATCAAAATATATAAGCAGTATGATTTATAACATTTTGTATAAGTAATACTACGTATAAGAAATTTGGAGAGAAATAGAAATGTAAGCATTTTTCCCCTTTTCCTTCACTTTCACATTTGTTATGATTTTGTTTTGCTTTTTTTACAATGTGGTTTTTTGTTTTTTTAAAAAATAAAAATATATTTGTAAAAAAAAAGAACTAGGTCCCACTCTTTTTCCATCTTTCGTATTTCTCTTTCATCTGAAGATTTCTTCTGCTAATATTTGCCAAATCTCTGTAGGAATTTTTTGGTCTTTCCCATAGTATTTAATATGCATTTATTTTATTTCATATGGATTTGAGATGGCTTGAGGTGGAAGGGGGTGCGGAGAGGCATGGGGGATGCTGAGAAGGTGTCCGGTGGTGAGTGGCCGTGGAGAAGTGTGGGGGTGGCAAGTAGGTGGCGAGTCAGCGTGGAGAGGTGCGGGGAATGACAAGAATGTGTGTGGGGTGTTGAGCAGGCACAGAGAAGAGTGGGGGTGACAAGAAGGCACGGAGAGGTGTGGGAGTTGGCGGGTGGGGGGCGGCAAGCAGGCACGAGGGAGTGGTGAGTGGGCATGGAGGGGTGGCGAGCAGGCGCAAAGGGATGGGGTGGTGGTGAGCAGGTGCAAGGGGGTGGCATCCAAGGCAGAAAGAACAGAAGGAGGGGTAAAAGGAGCCCCTTTCTCCCCATTCCTGTTGTTTCTGTGGGGAGAACTCTGAGGAGAACTCCCTGCAGAGTAAAAAAGGAATAAAAAGGTGTCTTTCCTTTCCTTTTTGCCCTGGTGGGCTGGAGTTACCCATATTTGCCAGTGTATAAGACACACCCCATTTTCAGACGACATTCTTTGGGGGAAAAATGTGTCTTATATACTGGCAAATATGGTATTTATGGCAGAGTTGACAATAGCACAGCACCTGGAGCCCCATCTGAAAAGTGGAGAGACCTTCATTACTTTAAACAGCTAATAACACTTGCTACACCTTGACACCTTCACATAGGCAAGCCTCAACTTGCTGGAGCAGTCAAATGTTGTGCACATGCTCTCTCCTTTCCTTCCATCCACCTCAGTCTTGTCCTAGCATCAAATCTTATCCTTCAGAAATGCTTCCACCTGCTCCTTCCATCCACCTCACTTCAGCCCCTCACTTCTCAAACCCCCATGTCTGATGAACTCAATGGCTAACAGGAGGGGAGGTGGGTTTGTTGCTTAGCAGCTGAGATGCAGAGAAGTGCCACTTGGAACGCTCAGGGTGGATTTATGCTGGAGGCAATTAAGAATTTGTGTTCTGCAAACAGTATTCCTCTACTAACTAATTAAGTTATTGTCAACTGGTACTGCAAAGGCACGCATTATAGCAGAACTTAGTGAATGTGTGTGCATGTGGGCAGGGGTGTTGTACACATATGGCCCCATCAAGCTACATACTTCTGTTGCTCAAGAAGGTGAAGTGTTTCTGCATCTTCCTCCTCCTCCTCCTGATCTGCAGCTGATGTCTGGGATGGAGTAACTGTGCTTCTGCTGCTGTCATAATGGGATTGGGATGCATCATTCCATCTCTTCCTTTCTCATGGAAAACAAGCAGGCATAAAAATCTTAGTTATACAAGTCATAACATATCCCCAAGGGAAGTGATAGCTGGTAGGGTCATTTGCAACGGAATCCTCCTGAGATTTGCATTCCTCTCTGTAGCCTGCTCCTACCATTCAAAAGCCCCAAACAGTGGAGTTTTCTCCTCCAGGCATAAGAGAGAACACAGGGGAATCACCACAACGTACTTTCTCACAGACATTTCTCCCTGGAATTAACAATAATGATTCCTACAACTGTTCTACTTGGTGTTCTTACTTGGATTGTTTTAGGAGTTTCTAACATCCTGTCCCTCTTAGGAGATGGGTTTATTATAGCTGTGAATGGACATCAATGGCTCCAGAACAAGAAGATGGTCCCTTACATTTTCCTCTTGACTAGTTTGAGCACCTCCAGATTTCTGATGTAGATGGCTTCAACGTTGTACTTTTTTCTGTATCTTATTTCTCCAGAGACTTCCAAATTGGAAGTTGTGTTCTTTATTTGACTGTTCTTCAACACGGTCACCTACTCGTGTGCCACTTGGCTCAGTGTTTTCTATTGTGTGAAGGTAATTAATTTTGCCAACTGTCTCTTCCTCTGGATGAAGCCAAGGATCGGTGTGCTTTCACTCAGACTGCTTGGAATGTCAATAGGAGTTTCTGTAGTTTTCTATTTTAGTTCAGTTGGCAGTTATTTAAGAAACAAACAGGCGTGCAATCTGACAGATTCTCTGCCGAGGAACACTAATGAAATTGAAGTTTTGCAAGAACCTCTTCAATGATGTTTGTCCTCTGCAGTTCTTTTTTGCTTCCATAAATTTCAGCGTGACCCTGATTACATCCATTCTTTTGCTCACTTCTCTGTGGAAACACACAAGAAATCTGAAGAAAAGTGGTGTTGCTGTTGAGGACCTCAACACTCAGGTCCATATCAAAGTCATGAAACTTTTGTTGGTCTCTCTCTTCTCCTATATATTATATTTTTTTGCTTTTGTGATAGCTATAGGTGATTTTTTTGAACTTGGAAGAACTGAGCGCCTGGTTTCTGATACATTATTGTCTCTATATGCTTTGGTGCACTCTATAACATTAATAATGATCAATCCTAAACTGAAAGCAGCAGCTGTTTCCATTGTAAACATCAGACAATGGGCTTTGCGAAGAGTAGAAGAGGGTAACAGGCATGTTGTTTTCCCTTGTGTCTGAGACAGAAAGACAACACTCAGTCTGTGTAGCAAGTGCACACAAATTAATTTGTTTCCTGTTTTGTTCTCAAGGTTGCTTTGACTTATGGGGACCCTAGACATTAGAAAACTTCCTGAGCCCTGGTCATCAACAGGTCTTGCAAACTCAGGGCTGGGTCTTCTTCAATTGAATCAATGCATCCTCTTTTCATACTGCCTTCTACTTTATGATAGCCTCAGTTTAGTCATTTTGGCTTCTAGTGAGTGTTCAAGATCAATTTGCTCTAGGGCACATTTATATGTCTATTTTGGCAGTCCATGGGATCTACAGAAATCCCCTTTAGCACCACATTTCAGACGAGGTGATCTTCTTCCTGTCAGCTTTCTTGATTTTCTAGCTTTCACAAGCATACCTAATTAGAAATAGTATGGGATGTGTAAAGATCCATACAAAGACATTAAAAGCAAGTAACAGTCCAATGTTGCAGACCTACTTCCTCTTTAACACCTCCATCCCAAATTTTATTTCCATTTTTTACAACATATTCTTTCAGTTGTACACACATATCCACCTCATAGCTGTTATTTTGTTTCCTTCTAATAATAAAGAAGATTGGAGCAGGAAATGACACAGTACAATAGTGACTGAAAGGTGTCTTGGCTCCAGGAGGAGAAGACTAGCCAGAAGCTTCTTGTGTTGGGTGAATGGGTTTTTTTTGCTAGTTTTGTTGTCTTTTTCCTGGTATATCCTCCTTCTCCTGACTGATTTCAGAGGTGAGTAGGGAAAGGGATCTGCTGGCAAAATTTACTTTAAAGACTGATTTAACTTTGGGGTTCGTGTTTGGCTAACATAGACAAGCTCTTTTCTCCCGTGACCACAGGGCTCACCTTTTCTGCAGTGCATTTGTGTTTCGTGATGAGCTAAAGATGTACTTTAAAAAATAAAGCTTTGAATCCAGGCCAGGTAATGTTCTGGACACAATTCCTAGAATCTGAATTTAATCTGGCCCATCCTCTTTGATATCATCCTGACATAAAATCTCCAGTGAACCCACCGTTCTATAGAGAAGAAAATATACTGAAGAAGGAAAGTTATATCTGTGGGTTAATGAGAAGGAAAAAGAGAGAGAGGGGAAAAATAATCTACAGCATTCTTTGAAATTTCACCGAAGACAATTGAATTAGTTTTTGCTGCCTGTTCTTTTTTTAATGCAGCCCTTCCTTTTATTTCTTCTTTTATTCAGTTGTCTGTCTAACTCAGGGTCCAATGCTCCATTCCAATCTCCTATAAGAATCATATTATTACATTGAAGTTGTAAAATCTTGTCCATAAATGATTCTAGTATTTGGTTCCAGTAATGGCAGACATGATCTAGTGAGCTGCACTGCATTGTGCAGTGCAGCTCACTAGATCTCTGAAGCATCGTGCCTGATAGGAGAAGTACCCGCTGTCAAGCTAGGAGACTCTCCAATACATGGGGGTCTGAAGATTCCATAGAGCCCAGATTAGGATCTATGGAAGGTCTTCTTGGAAACAGAGCAGACATAGGAGTTCTCGAGGCTCTGGAAAGAATGTGCTCCTTGGTGGAGCCAGGAGGAGGCATAGCGTTCTCCCCAGATGGACCTTACATTGTTGTTTTGACTGGACCCCTTACTAAGTGTGAATTTTGATTTTTAATCTACTAACCTGAAAGCCACAAGGAATTTTTTTTTTTTTTTTGCATTAGTGTTAGTTTTGCCTAAGCCCTGGAATGTCCTTGCCAAATTTTCCATAAAGAGACTGTACTCTTTTGTGCTTTTCTTCAGTTGGCTTATTGGTTTTACTCTTTACTTTACTGTACTTTAATCACATTTTAAAAACTCTTTCTTTTTTGTAGTCTATTGCTCTCTCTTGTTTCGGAAGTGGGACCTTTATACTTGTGATGTACTGGAACTTGATGGAACACTGAATGTTTTCTTTTTGTTTTGTTTTGTTTAAATGTAAGAATTGAAGAGTGGTCAGATTTGTTTTTTGTTAATAAGATTATACAATTAACAGTCAAGGAATTTTTTATGTTCCTTTTTTGCTGATGTAATTACCCTGGAAACTTTGGATGTTGTTTTTTCTTATCTTATTTTGGTTGTCTCTGAGACACTGATATGGTTTGCTATGGACTCAAATGAAAAGCAGTTTAGGTGATTCTGAGGAAATACTGAATTCTTTTCTATACATCCGGGCAGAATTTAGACATTTTACATGATCCTACTGAAAAGAAATGAAGATGTGACAAAGGAGATGTCTATTGGCCTTTACTTTACCACAAAATGAGACAAACTAGGGGCACAAGGCACAGATCACCAATTTGTTTGATAGGAAAGGAGGGAGGAACACAGGAGAAGTGATGACAACACTCTGTAACTTGAACATTTAAAAAGATGTAAGACATGATACATTTCTGATGATGTTAGGAGGAGGTGTTTTAAGTTTGTCCTTACAGGATTTAACTAGTAGAAAAATCAATAATAATGAGTATTAAGAGGACAATGTGCTCAATACACAGAATGGTATTTTTGATTAAAGGTCTAGGGGACTTATGGTAAATGTCTATACCTGTGTAAGTAATCTATAAATCGCCTTTTTTCTTGGTGTATAATGGTTGAGAGGAACAATAGTAGGAAGAGTTAAAAGACTTTATTTATATTTGATGGGTTTTTTCTTTTTTTAATTTCATGATATTATTAATTTCATTAGTGTAAGAAGAGTAAGCTGGATATTAGTTTTGACTTTATTTACTGCTTTTTACTGGCATATAAGAGTAGGTTTAAGGAAATATTAATATTTTTATGAAGTTGGAGAAGAATAAGCAATAGCAATAGCATTTATTTCTATACCGCTTATCAACTGAGTGTTATCTAAGCGGTTTACAATGTGTTTTTTTAGCTAATTGCCCCCAACAAGCTGGGTACTCATTTTACCGACCTGCGGAAGGATGGAAGGCTGAGTCAACCTTGGAGCCGGGCAGGATTGAACTCACAACCTTGTGGTTGCAGTACTAGCATTTAACCACTGTGCCACCAGGGCTCCTTAAGGTACTAATTAAGGTACTAATTATTAACAGTTAGATTGACTAAATATGCATCATTAATAATGCTAGATATATTAAGTAATTTCCTAGTAGTGTTTATTATAATTCACTTAATACATTTTTTATACCAAGCAGTAAACTTTAAAAGTAATATTACTTTTGAATATAATAATTAGTGGTTACCATTAGATTTGTAATCGTTTTCTGCAGCTGTGGCAGAAACTAATTTTTAGTTATGTATAATGGGGGTTAGTTTTTCCCCCCAGTTTAGTTTGTACAGTTTAGTTTGATTGCTTATGGCTTATTATTTTTGTGTATATTCTTTGTATTCTGTTGTTGTTTGTATTTGTCTTTTTTGATGCTACTATTTTAATAAAAAGATTAAAAAAACTCTTGTTCAGAAGTTTCTCATTACCCCTCACCTATTTTCCAGTGAACCATTGTATTTGTAGTTCAACCAGAACAAAATATGCATCTGGATCCTCTAAATTTTTGTAGATTTAAATAAGATTTCACATATATTATTAACCTTGTTTTCTTTTCTTCCAACTTGTTTTACAATCTTCCCCTAATTTTATGTTTTTCAAAGATTTGCTACCTTGTTTGGTTATATGTGCAGACAAATAATATCCAATTTCTGTTTTTCCAAAAATGCTTATTTTTTTTCTTCTCTTGGGGAAGACACTCATTTCTCACATGTTCAAGAAAATAATTTTAATTTAGCTACCATGTTTTAAAATCTTCACAATCAAGTCCATATCCAATGTCACCTGAGCCAAAGCACTTTTCTTTTCCTCACCTCCACTGCTGTCTTCCTTCAAAGTAGCCTCCACTCTTTATCCATCTTTTTGTATTTCCCTTCATCTGAAGATGCCTTCTGCCAATATTTACCAAATTTCTGTAGGAATTGTTTAGTCTTTCCCACAATATTTAATATGCATTTATTTTTATTATTACTAATCTGATTATAATCTGTCTTCTGTCTCTTCCTCCTGATCTTCTCCTCTTCCTCTTCTGGGTCCACCCTCTCTACCTCTTCCTCAAATAATTGGTCGATGTCTAATTCAGTATCTGCGATTTCTCCTTCTTCTGCCTTCTGATCTGAATCTGTCTCCTTAGTTGTCTTTCCTTTTTGAAATTTTCTTATGTGACTTTCAGTTTTGAACTCTTTATGTTTATCTTCAAAATCTCTTTTAAACTTCCTCCAAAATTCCTGAGCGTCTGATAGAGAGTTTAACTGATAAGTTTTTTTCGTGAATTGGACAGTGAGACCTTCTAACTTTCCCCATTATATGGGATTCCAATTTTTATTAATTGAGCCATTAAGAAATTATACTCTCTTCTCTTACGTAGAATTCTAGCTGGGATATCTTTAAATAACAGAATCTTATCTTCTCCTAGTTTAAAGAGATTCTCAAAATTCCATTGGATTATAGTATCTCTTATTTTTCTCCTTACGAAACAAATCACTATATCTCTTGGGAGGTTTTTTTCTTTGACGTAATGTGATTTTATCCTATAGATCTTATTTATCTGCTTCTCAAATTGGTCCTGAGGCTGCTTTAGAAAAGCTGCAAAGGCTGGGACAATAATTTCACAAAGGTTTTCTTCATTTTGTTCTTTCAGGCCCCTTAATTTCAGACAATATTCATGTCATTTTAAATCTGCCAGTGTTTTTTCATCTAGTTCTTTTTCTTGGTCTGCAGTTATGTCTTCTATTTTGTCTTCTACTTTCTTCATTTTCCCCTCTAAGTTTGAAACTCTACTAGCAATTCCCTTTAACTCTTTTGAGAGTTTGTCTGTAGATTTCTTAATTTCTCTTATTTCATTCCTAAAATCTTGCTTAATCTCAGCTCTCATTCCCTTCATCTCTTCTTTCATCTCGTCTCTCATTTTTCTTATTTCTCCTAATATTACCAAATGTTCTATCTTTTTAGTACTTATTACTGTTGAAGGTCATCTCTGTGTTTGCGAAGCAGTACGAGCAGTCTTTTTCCTTGTATCCATTTTCTAATAGATCTAATAAACTAAAATCACTTAAAGTTATATATTCTATCTAGCAATTTTATTTTAACTGTTTTTTCCCTTTCTTTCTCTTCCTTCTTTATTCGTTCTTTATTTCTCTTTTCTCTCACTTTTTTTCCAAAGGAAATTTAGAAGGGGAGTAAGAAGATTATCTTACTTTCTCCCTTTAATGAGTAAAAATTGAACAGTCAAAGAATTTATTACACCATTATCAGCTAATATATGATAGTTACAATTATTTTGTTTTTGTATGAAGAGAGAGAGAGGAGATAGAGAAAAGGAGGGAGAGAGGGAGAAGATAAAAAAAGAAAAGAAAATTATAGATAGAAATAGAATTCAAAAGTACATCAACAATGGAATTAACTATTTCAAGGGATAATAACTTTTCAAAATTCCAAATTCCAATTTAGAATAAATAATATTTAGGATATATTAACTAAATTAGTTTTGTATCTACAATATTCTTAATGAATTTATGTTCTCCCATTAACCAAAGTCAATATCTACCATAATTGTACCAAGTTACCTTATCTGTTTATCAAAATAAATTCAGTTATCAAAGTAGTATCAATTGTCATAGTAGTATCAATTGTCAAAATTATTATAGTATCTATAATGTCCATCAATCTATCAGGTAGTATCGATTTTCAAAGGATAACTAATCCATTAATATACAATTTATATTCATAATAGTGTTACCCTGTATGTTGGGGGTCCTGGGAGGGGCACCCAAATTACCAAATAAAAACACAAATTGGGGGAATTTAGCTGGAGCACTCTCTTGGCTAAACGAGAGGCAGGGTAGCGTTGGAGGTCCCAAGAGGGGCACCCAAATTACCAAATAAAAACACAAATTGGGGGAACTTAGCTGGAGCACTCTCTCGGCTAAACGAGAGGCAGGGTAACATTAGCAAGGATCTTTAACCCTACGTATACAGCGGTGGGTCAGAGAGCACCTAGACAAGGTTTTCAAAGTAGTAAACAATATTTTATTAAAGACAAGAAACAAGCAAGACAAGACATAAACTAACTAACTGAGAAATAGAAACAGAGAGCTTTTTCAGGAAAGGCAATACGACACCTGGTCTCGTAGTCCTGGAGAGAAGCGGGGTTCTGGGGAAGAAAGCTCAGCGGGGCTCGCTGAGGGGAGTTCCCTTAGACTACCGGCAGCAAGGCAGTATGGAAGTCCAAAGTAGTCTGAGGAGGTCCCAAAAGTGGGGAACTTTTATAGGGTGGAGTTTCCCTACAGGCTATGCTATGCTTGGTGAGAACAGAGGGAATTTGGACAAAGGATTTGGAAAAGGTCAAGTTTAGCGTGATTGGTTTAGCTCTTGATGACAATAGCGTGGCCGGTACGTTGATGGCCCAACATAAAGGAATGGCTTGGCTCTTGGCTGCATGGCTTTGTGTAACTCCGAGATGAGCAGAGCTGGTTTGCAGGGAGGTTTTTCCCTAAAGCGATGGAGAGGCTTAAATTGCTAGCCTGAATGGGGTTTTGGATGTACAGTCATTAACGGCCGCACCCGTACGTGCTTGTCCAGGAGACCTCTGCAAACACGTGGCGTGAGATGGCAAAGAGAGGTCAAGCAAGGCCAAATTATTTGATATCAAAAGGATATCTAGTGCTCTCACCATACATATCATAACCATGATAACAATAGGATCTTTATCTAGCATGTACTCAAATTCATTAGTCTAACAAATCATTCAAGGCAATTCCAATCAGATGCCACATTAATTAATTATGTCTTCCTCAATATAAAGTTAAATGAAAATGTCAGCCAGCCTGTTGTCTTGTAGCCTTGTTTAAAGCTGTCGTCTTTCCTCTTTCTGGTAATATTGTTGTCTCTCTGTAACTCTATGTTTTATTTTCATATCTTCAAGAATTTGTCTCCTTTCTCTTTCTTCACCTTCTTCTCCTTTCCACTGCAACTTCCAAAATCCACTTTGTCCTTATTTTTGTCTTCTATTAAAGAGTTGTTGTTTGCTAATTGTATCATTGTGACTCTCATTTGTTTTGTCTATTCAGCTTAGTCCTTCCACACTGTGGTTGCTTTCTCCAACCTTGGGTGGGGGATTCAATGTTTTTAAATGCATTTTTAAATGAAAACATATAAGAAAGTCAATATAATTTTACTTGTTTCCAGTCCTGTCTTTCAGTCACACATATGAACTTGAATTTTCTTAAAAATCACTTTCTTTAGTTGTTTTATGTCCCGGGCTAGATTTAATTTATAGCTTGAGTTCTTGAATTCTCAGTGTCCCAGTGTCCTGGCATCTCACTCACTCGCTTGCTCCTCTTCAGCACAAGGTTATTAGCCTTTCTCTGTTAACTTCACTCCGCTAGTGTTTTAATTATGGGTTGGTCAACACAGTTTAAATAGTAAATTTTAAATCAAAATAACTGGTTTACCATGTAGTATATCCTGCACAAAGTAAATAAGCCTCATATCTCGCTGTAGGAACCATTTTCTGATGATCCTCTTTGTATGAAATGTCAAGTTTAAAACAGTTTGGTGGTGGAGCTTAGCCCAGAAAGTCTGGGAAACACCCTCGTGGTAACGGCTGCTTCGGTCTCCTCTTTTTCTCCCACTTCTGTTGCCGCTCCAACTAACAGCTACTTCCCAAAGCTCAAAAAAGGTAGCAGACTTCTGGAGGCCCTGAAGACTCCCCAATACCAAGGGGGAAATATATTTTGTGTCTCTGCAACTCTAATTGCCTTGCCACTCGGTGTGAGTTCTTTCTCAGTAGTGCTGCTGAGAGAGACTCCTCACTCTGCCATCACCCAAACTGGAAGTCACTCCCATCATAATCATAGAATCTCAATTAGAAAAATAGAGGAAAAGAAGAAATTTTAAAAAAATAAAATAATGGAACTGAAAATATTGTCTTGGAACAAAAAAGAATAAAGGAATAAATACTCTCCAAAAGTGGTGGAAGATATTTCATCACCTTGGGAAAAGAAAAATTGATGTTTGCCTTTTAAGAAATCAGAATAAAAATGGAAAAGATAAAGCTAATCCAAAATAGGAAATTAGGGAAGGAGTTTGTTTCAACAACAGAGGAGAAAAAGAAAGGCGTAGTTATCTATGTAAATCACAATATTGAAGCAAAAGAAATCTTCAGCAATGATAACAGCCGCTACTTAGGGGTAGAAATTTGGTGGCAAAACAAAAAGTTATTAATAGTGGGAATATATGGACCTCATGATAATAAAAATAAATTCTATGAGAAATTGGAATTAAAAATGTCTGAATATGAGTATGAAGATATAATCATTTTAGGGGGCTGGAATGGAGTTATTGACCCTTCCAAGACTGCAAATCAGAAAAGGTGATAAAAAAGAACCAAGGGAAACTTCCTGTATCATTTGATAAAATAGTGAAGAATCTTACTTTGCTAGATGCATGGAGATACTTGTATGGTGATGTTAAAGAATTTACATTCTTCTCAGACAGACATCTATCCTTTTCAAGAATTGATATGTTCTTAATTTCAAAGTGTTGAATGGCACCTGAATGAAGGAGTCTTGCAAGATGAAAAGATAGTAGCAAAAACCAAAGAAAATTTAAAATGTTATTTTCTTGAAAGTTATAAGCCAGATGCAAGCATAGATGTTATTTGGGATGCAAGTAAAGCAGTCATGCATGGCTTTTTTATGCCCCCCAAAAAAAAGCCGAGTTGAAAAAGAAGAGAAACGAAAAACTACAGAATATTACTGACCAAATTAAAGTAAAAGAGAAGGAATTAGTATGAAAACCAGCAGATAAGAAATAAGAAATAAATGCTCTAAAAATAAAAGCTCTCAAGCTCAGCTAGATATGGATTTAACAACAGAAATTATTAAAAAAAATGTTGTATCTGAAACAAAACCAGTTTGAATGGGCTAATAAACCTGGAAAATGGTTAGCAACAAAATTGAGGGGTAAAAAAGATAGAGCATTAATTACCAAAATAAAATCTGGGAAGGGTTTACAACAGATGTTGGAAAAATCAAGAAAGTCTTCTATCACTACTATTCAAATTTGTATAATGCAAAAGGGACTAACATTGAGACAATACCTAAAGGACTTGAAAATAAAAGAGATAAAAAAAGAACAAAGATCTCAGTTAAACCAACCAATAACCATTATGGAAATAACAGAAGAAATTCGTAAAAGTAAAAAGGGTAAATTGCCAGGTCCAGATGGTTTCCCTAATCTATACTATAAAATATCTCAAGATAAATTAATTTTTCCACTTCAAACCACTATGAATGAAACTTTGGAAGGGAAAATTCCATGAACATGGAGAGAAGCTAGTATTTCATTAATTCATAAGGATGACAGAGATCCTCTGCTACCTAAAAATTATAGGCCGATATTTCTATTGAATGCTGATTATAAAATCTTCACTTCAATCCTGGCTATTCAATTTAACAAAAATCTTAAGAGACTCAATTCAAGAGGAACAGGCAGGTTTCTTACCAAATAGGTATTGAAATATAATTTGAGGATAATCATAAATACTTTAGAATATTTTGAAAGACAATCCACAAGAAAAATGGCTCTAATCTTTCTTGATATAGAAAAAGCTTTTGACACCATAAGTTGGAATTTCATGTTTGAGATATTAACTCTAATGAAAATTGGAGAAAATTTTTTGAGAGGAATAAAAACTATTTATGACTATCAAACAGCACAAATTTTAATAAATGGAGAAAAAATGAAAAAGATAAATATCCAACGAGGAACAAGACAAGGATGCCCCCTGTGTCCACTACTATTTCTGTTGGCTATGGAAGTGTTGATAACAAATATAAAAGTTAATAAGAAAATTCAAAGTGTGAAAATACAAAAGAAAGAATTAAAAGTTAGAGCATTTGCCAATGACTTAGTAGTGTTACCAGAAGATCCAAAAGAATCAATTGAAGAATTGAAATACCAACTAAAAGAATTCAAAAGGGTTACTGGCCTCAAAATTAATGAAGAAAAAAATGAATACTATAAATAAAAATATGAATAAGGATGAAGAGAAGCAGTTGAATATGATTTCAGGTTATAATGTTACCAATAAGGTAAAATATCTAGGTATCTAACTGACTAAAAGGAATTCAGATTTGTTCCAAAACAACTATGATATAGTATGGAAGGAAATTAGGATAGACTTGAGAAATTGGAGCAACATGAAATTATCTTTTTTAGGTAGGATTGCATCCATCAAGATGAATATTTTACCAAAGCTGCTTTTCCTATTTCAAACAATCCTGATTATTACCAACGAATCAGTATTCAAATCTTGGCAACAAGACATTTCTCATTTTATATGGGAAGGCAAAAAACCAAGAATAAAATAAAGAATTTTATATGATACTAAAGAAAGAGAAGGTTTTGGACTTCCCAATTTGAAAACATACTGTTACCCCTCATGCCTCAATGCCTCAATTGGATTAAAGAATGGGTGCAACTTACAAATGATAACCTCCTAACAATAGAAGGAGAAGACCTACCATTAGGATGGCACACTTATCTTTGGTTTAATTTGGACAAAGCCCACAAACATTTTCACAACCACTATATACTAAATCCTTTGCTAAAGGTCTGGAAAAAATGAAAATCTAGCATTTTTCCACATACACCATTATAGTTTTCACCACACGAGGCATACTATAAAAAAGAAAACATACTGCATGGCAAGTGGATTACTTTTAAAAATTTATTCAAAATCCAAAATGACAACAGAATTATATAAACACAAGAAGAACTAAAAGAAGACGGTATAAATTGCCATTGGTTGTTCTACAGGCAACTGCAGGAGAAATGGACAGTAGAACAAAAAATCAATGGATTTCAAAAAGACGAATCAGAACTAAGTCTAATATTAACAAAGAACCAACCAAAGTCAATCACGAGACTATTAAAAATTGTATGATAAAATGGCTCCCAAATATAGGTCATGTAATAGATTTAGAACAATGGGAAATAACATGGAATAAAAGAGTGAAATATACAGCCAATCAAAAGAAAATATATATAAAGTGCATCACAGATGGCATATCACCCTGATAAAGTTTTCTAAGATGTTCAAGAAGCATGATTTGAAGTGTTGGAAATGTACCAAAGACACAGGTACTTTATATCATATGTGGTGGACATGCCACACAAGAAAAAAATACTGGAAAAAAATCCACCAAGATATTGAAAAAATATTAGACAATCAGTTTAAGATGACACCTGAAACATACTTATTGGGAATGAGAGAAGAGAAAATGGAAAATAAACATGGGAAACTTATGTTTTATATGACCGTCGCTGCACAGTTTAAATTTGCCAAATATTGGAAAACAAACTACCAAATGTCGATGAATGAACATTTGAGTTGATAGAAATGGCAACTATGAATAAACTCACAAATTATTAAGACAAAAACCAATGGAATCGTATGTTAAGGACTGGTCACCTGTTATTAATCATTTAAAAATAATTGGTGCATATTAGCAATAGTCAGCTTTTTAGATTAAAAAGAGAAAAGTATAGCTGGGTAAAATGTAACATAAGTGCAAGAATTAGACAGAAAATTTTTTCAACTATGAATAGTTAGACTCCTACAAATATACTGAAAAAAAACAGATCCTACAAGAAAATTATGTAATCAATAATTATGATGTGCCAGTGTTACCCCATCCTCCCACCCTCCACTTTCCTTTACCGCCCCCCCCCGCTTCCTTTTCTCTTTTTGCCTTTACTTTTTGTGTTTTTTTCTTTTCTGGATATTTTTAGAAAATAAGAAAGGAAAAAAAAGTAAAGCAATAATATTTAGATCCTTTAGTTCAACATATCAATTATTAGCATCTGGTAACATTTCAAGTTATATGGATTATTCTCTTTGTAGTTTCATATTTCTTTTTCTGTATTGGAATGTTTCTGTATTGGAATGTTTCATTGACCTTCCTATAATAAAAAAATGTTTTTTTTAAAAAAAAAGCATTTATTTTATTTCATATTTTATTTAATATATATTTTCTCTTTCTGTAGTAGACAACAATACCTCCCTAATTTCCCCAACAAAATAGAATCCCTGCTTTAACTTATTAGTCAAAAAAATTGCATTCTCTCCTTTTTTCGCAAGATGCAAAAAAGAATATCTTTGAATTTAAGCACCTGTTTCCCTTCTGTCTGCATCTTGTTGATATGTTGATGTTAAATTTTCTCTCTTATTTGTTATATAACAAAACAAACTATAACATCTCTTGGCAAGACTCTCTCTCTCGCTATTCTCAAATTCAAAGCATAGATCTGGTCTTTCTCCCATGAAAAATCTCTTCTTTGATTTTCTAGAAAATCAGCCAGAAGTTCAATCACTCTTTCATAAATATCCTCATTTTCCTTTTCTGGAATCCCACAAATTCTGATACATCTCCCTCCTCATGTTGAAGATGTAGGAGGGTTAGTGCATGCATGCTCTGCTCTTGCTCTATTGACAGTTTTTCAGTTTGTTTTTCCAATTGTGGTGTCTTATCTTCCAACAGTGTCAGTTTCTCATTCAACTGCTTTACATCTGTAGTAATTGGATTTAATAACAGTTTGACTTCTTCAAGTTAAATTCTAATGTTATTTTAATTTCTTTCTTCATTTGTGTCATATTCAAGTTCATTTGCATCATTTTAGTATTCATATTATCCTTCACCTGATTCAAATCTTCTCTTAAATTCAAAACTTGTTCCCAAATGATTTGGTTTGAATTTCCCTCTTTACTACTATTTACTGATGTTCTTCTCCCTACAGTAGCTGCACTTTTCATTGGAGACATCATTTTGACAGGTGTCAAAATTTTAAAATCCACTTTTTCACTTTAAGTTGTTGTACATCCCTGAATCAATAGATGTCAGTGTAGTGCAACATCTTCTAATATAGCTGCTTCCTTAAACTCCATATAGGAAATTGTTATATGTCAGAAACAGTTTGAAAAATGATTTCCTGTTGTGGGCCTGAGAGTGGTAGGTGCTTATCTCTTAAGGTAAACAATACACCTCCTTCATTTTCCCACATTGCTTTCTTTTGTCATAATTCCAGTTTCTTTCACTTTGTAAGTCAAATTGGCAAAAGCACTTCCCGTCCATTCTTTCCATCTTTTCAGTTTAACTTAACAGTTCTGAATTTGCTTGGGGTGCATCTGGAACAGTTTGGGAATTTAGTTTCTTTCTTTTCTTTTTAAAAGCTTACTCACAGTCCTCAGCAGATGAAGTAATTTCTGAAGTTCACTAATTCCATCTGTCAAAGAGTTTCTTAAGTGTACTGTTGTTAAAATAGGAGTTTAAGAAAGTTGTTGCAGAGCTCCCTGGGCTGTAGAAACAGTGGGAATCTGTGGCATGTTTTGACTGTCCTGTCCACAATCTCCACTACACTTCCAAATCTCTAAGTGAGCTCCTAGATGCCCAGTTGGTCTTTTCTCAGGCACAGTGGCAAGCCTCAGAATTCCGCTAATGGGAGGAATATCTTAAAGCCAGTTCCAATTTCATCTGGCCAGCTTTTGCTGCAAATCACATTCTGTCTCCAGCAGGAGGTTGAGAGGCAAAATGTCATGGAGACATCACCAACTTGGAAGTTTTCAAAGTTTGTCTAGTTTTAATTATCAAGAAGATTCTTTTCATAAAGTTTAAACAGGAAGACACATACTGTCCTCTTTCAAGCTGAGTGCCAGGTGAGCACACCTATAACCCAAAAGAAAGTCAGAACAGTTCCAAGGCTTACACAGTGTTATAAATATAAGCAAGTTCCAGACTGTCCAAGTTTAAAAGGAAGAAGGTAGTCCTGAGCAGAATCTAAGACTGAGAGGGTAATTTCCGGGGTGGGGTGGGGGGAATCATAGAATCATAGAATCATAGAAATGTAGAGTTGGAAGAGACCACAGGGGCCATCCAGTCCAACCCCCTGCCATGCAGGAACACCCTCAAAGCACTCCCGACAGATGGCCATCAAGCCTCTGCTTAAAAACCTCCAAGGAAGGAGACTCCACTACACTCCGAGGCAGCATATTCCACTGCTGGACAGCCCTGACTGTCAGGAAGTTCTTCCTGAGGTTCAGGTGGAATCTCCTTTCCTGCAGCTTGAATCCATTGCTCCTTGTCCTGGTCTCTGGAGCAGCAGAAAACAAGCCCTCTCCTTCCTCTACGTGACATCCCTTCAAATATTTAAACATGGCTATCATGTCCCCTCTTAACCTTCTCTTCTGCAGACTAAACATACCCAGCTCTCTAAGTCTATCCTCATAGGGCATGGCTTCCAGGCCTCTCACCATTTTGGTTGCCCTCCTCTGGACTTGCTCTAGCTTGTCAATATCCTTCTTGAATTGGGGTGCCCAGAACTGGACACAGTATTCAAGATGGGGTCTAACCAAAGCAGAGTAGAGTGGTGCCAGTACCTCTCTCGATCTAGACACCATACTCCTATTGATGCAGCCAAGAATTGCATTGGCTTTCTTGGCTGCCACATCACACTGCTGACTCATGTTCAGCTTGTGGTCTATGAAGACTCCTAGATCCCTTTCACACGTACTGCTATCCAGCCACATGTCCCCCATCCTATATTTCTGTATTCCATTTTTTCTACCTAAGTGTAGGACCTTACCCTTCTCTCTGTTGAATTTCATTTTGTTCGCCTTGGCCCTGCTCTCCAATCTATCCAGGTCATTTTGAATTTTGATCCTGTCCTCCGGCGTATTAGCAACCCCTCCCAATTTGGTATCATCTGCAAATTTGATGAGCATGCCCTCTATTCCTTCATCCAACTCATTGATAAAATTGTTAAACAGCACTGGGCCCAGGACAGAACCCTGTGGCACCCCGCTAGTCACTTCTCTCCAGGATGAAAAGCAGCCATTCGTGATCACCCTTTGGGTTCGGTTGGTCAACCAATTACAAATCCAACTAACAGTAGCCCTGTCCAGCCCACATTTTACTAGGTTCATTGCAAGAATGTCATGGGGAACTTTGTCAAAGGCCTTACTGAAATCTAGATACGCTACATCCACAGCTTTCCCTTCATCTATCAAGCTAGTAACTCTATCATAAAAAGAGATAAGATTAGTCTGGCATGATTTATTTTTGAGAAATCCATGTTGACTTCTTGTGATTACGGCATTGCTTTCTGAATGATTAGAAACTGACTGCTTAATGATCTGCTCCAGGATCTTTCCGGGTACTGATGTCAGGCTGACTGGGCGATAATTA
Source organism: Ctenosaura bakeri (assembly GCA_948474755.1). NCBI lineage: Eukaryota > Metazoa > Chordata > Lepidosauria > Squamata > Iguanidae > Ctenosaura > Ctenosaura bakeri. The sequence goes on from CAOLHI010004070.1 coordinate 121,320, forward strand.
TTTGGGTCCTCTTTTTTTCCCTTCTTGAAGATGGGGATAACATTTGCTCTCTTCCAGTCTGCTGGAACTTCTCCTGTCCTCCAAGATTTCTCAAAGATTATAGCAAGCAGTTCCGAAATGACCTCTGCCAGCTCTTTTAATATCCTAGGATGCAATTCATCTGACCCTGGAGACTTGAATTCATCCAATGTGGCCAGGTATTCCTGTACCACCTCTCTACCTATTATGTGCCTCATTTCTCCTGCTTCCTCCCCTGCTCCCCAACCACCAGGTTGAGTGCTTGTATCCTTCTGGGAAAAAACTGAGGCAAAGAAGGTGTTAAGTAGCTCTGCAGTTTCTCTTCCCCCTGTGTGTAATTTGCCATCTTCTCTGCACAGCTACCCTATCTCCTTCTTTTTTCTTCTGCTGTGGACATATTTAAAAAAGCCCTTTTTATTGTTTTTAATGTCTCTGGCCAGCCTAAGTTTGTTCTGTGCTTTAGCCTTTCTGACTTCCTCCCTCCATCTCCTAGCTACTTGCTTAAATTCTTCTTTGGTGGTTTCCTCCTTCTTCCATTTCCTATACATGTTTCTCTTAACACTTAGCTCAGCTGAGAGTTCTTTAGTCAACCATTTTGGTTTCTTCAGATGTCAGGAACTGAAACCACACACACAAATAGTACAATGCACAAAGCACTGTTTAATTGGAGTGAAGAACATGTAATGACTTTAGTGAGAAGACTGAATGCAAAATGGAAGTATATAAGTTTAAGATTCCCCGTGTTCCCTCCTGTCTGCTGAGAGACCTTGAAAACCAAGCCGTGATTATCAATGCATTCCTAACAGTTTTAGGTATTGTTTGTTTAATGATCCCTGGTATTCTACTGTCTTTGCTCCTAAACTTGCTGCCGCTTTTCAGAAAGCCCACCCTTCAAAACCCTCTAACCCTTCATAGCCTTGCTAGCACTAACTGCACCGCAATTTTTTTCTCTTTGGGAGGGGTAGTATTGTTACTGTAGTTTCTAGCCCGAACTTGGAAGATATTAGATATCACTTTGATATCAATTTGGCCTTCTCTACCTATTCCTCTCCACATGCTGCAAGGTCCCCTGGACAAGCTCGCAGACAGGCACGGCCACTAATCGCTGTAATATTCCAAACAATACAGACAGGCCAGAAATAGCCGTCCTGCCACTTCAGGAGACCTCAAAGGCAAGTACTCTATTATGTATGCACGCTACTTACAAAGAACTCCCTGCCCCAAGTAGGCAGCTTGATTAGAAGAATGCGCGACTGTCAAGCACTCTGCGTTTGCATACTGGCTACTCTATTGATAATTCGGACCTAACTCAATTATGCTAAATTCTGACCTTTTGGAGGCTTTGTCTCCAGCCCGAAACTCATTGTTTTCCCAAAGTACGGACTAGCCTATGGCCACATTTTCCCCTATAAAAACCCCTGACCTTGACCACTTCTTTGGATCGCTCGGATTGCTTGGATCACTCCCAACTTCCATCCTGCCTCACTGCTGCTTTGCTTGGCGAGGCTTCCCCTCAGTCTCATGTACTGAGAACACCATATCTACGAACTTCTCCTGTAGACTACCTGGGCTTCAGGACAGGTGTAGTAGTACCCAAACCAACAACTCCTCTAAAAATCCCTCTATCCCACTCCAACCTTTATTTCTTTAGTTCTCTGTGTGAGTGTGTTGCATACACTGTTTGATTGTATTTTAATAAAACCACAATTATTATTTCAATCTTGTTTGCTCCTTGACTCTGCCTGACCCCATAGACATTGGGCAAAAGATTCCGTTCTGTTGCCCTGCTTCTCGCATTGCAACACTTAACTGTGCTAAGACCTGAACTCGCATTGCTAGCTTGTGCTCTGTGCTAATTTCCCCGACTTATATAATTGAGACCACATTTAGGTGTCCCTCCCGGGACCCCCAGAAAACAGGGTAACAGTATATCAAGAAGCCCTCCATATAGAATAATGGGATATGTAGTCAAGTGAAATATATGAGGTGGCTTGTAGCAGTAGAAGCAGTAGATTATGTGTACTTCACTCCAATTAAATGGCAAATGGCATGCCCTGCAGTTTCTATTGAAGTAAAGCAGAGAAAATAGTTTGTAGCATCTGCATTGCCTATTCTCATGGAACTCCTATTCCTCTCCCTCACTCCACCCCATAACTGCTGATTGGTCATTTAAAAAATTGTGGTAGAAACCATTGCTACATTTTAGTGCAAGTATGTGAATTGATGTAAGGCTTCCTATATGTAGGAAAAAATGCAGCAGAAACAGTTTGGGTTGTTTACATTGGAGTTTTTCCATTTTTACAATACATCAGTTTAATGTCAATGTTAACTGCGCTAAGACCTGAACTCGTGTGGAACCACGGAGAACAGAATGATGTATCAGCTTTGTGCGGATACTGAAATGTATCAGCCTTGTGCAGGAAGGGCCTTTGTCTAGTAGTGTATCAAACAAATTCAACTCAAAAACTTGCATTCACATAGAACTCTCTAAAAGAGGAATCTTATTAAACATATGGAAATCAAGATTTACACAAAAGTTGCATTATGGTACAGCTTCATTAATAGCAAAGATGCTTGCAGAACAGCAAATCTGCTGTTGTGAGATGTTGGAATTAAAATCAGTTTGAAGCTGTAGGGGTTGCTAAAGGAAGGAAGAAATGAGAGAAAGAGATTTAAAAATAAGGACAATGTATTACTTTCCCTGATCTACACACACACACACACACACAGAGATGGGAGCACCAGAGAAGGAGGGGTTAGTTTGGGCAAGCTGCAATGTGCACAGAAGGTACTTCCCTCAAAATAGATTTAAGAAATTGAGAAATTATCTGTCCTGTTGGACTTGTGAGAAACTAAGGGGTTCTCCTGGTTGACAGTGTAAGGAAGCAAAGGTTCTCTGAGCCAGAGCCAGGACTCTGAGAAGCAGAACAAGCTAATGATTTTCTCTGGGTGAAATCCCATACTCTGGGGGGTGGGGGGTGGGGCTTAAAGAATGATTTCAGCTCATCAAGGGGCTCCCAGAATTGGCAGGGAGCTTGAGTTCTTTTTTCCAGTAGATCCCACCCCAGAATATTACTTTCCAATTTGGATTCCTTGTTAAAGCATCTCACACAGGAAAAAAATGAGGATGACACCAGTGAGCTCCGTAAAGGATGCGACTTCTTCAGACCTAGGGTGTCCACCTGGACTTCCTGAGACATGTTATCCTGATCCTTGGGTTATCCAAAGGCAATAATGACTCAGAGAAGCACCCACTTAAGAAAGATGGTGTGGAAGTGTTAATGTAAACATCTTTGCCCCAAAGATGACATCTTCTATCAGTGCCATTTCCAGCTTGTAAGGGCCATTCAGCTTTGAACAGTCAGAAGGTGGCTGATCAAGAGGCTGCAGGGGCAACAACACACCTGTAACTGTTGGTTTGCCCTGGTTCTCCTGTGAAGCACTGCATTTCCTTGATACAGGTGCCCAGCTGGCATCACTGGAAGGAGGGTTGGAATCAGGCAACAGAGGTGGCCGAGAGGGCAAAACTGAGACTGGGAGTGCTTGGATAGAGAGGTTAGTAACCATGAGTGACTTCATGGCTTTTGCTGAACCCTGAATGAAATGGTAGGGATTGGTTATAGCAGGTTGGGAAGGTATAGTAGAGGTTGTTGAAGGAGAAGAGGTGACTGCAAGAGAAGTAGCTGGCTCCACAACTGATTCCATGCCCTGAATCATGTTAGAAAGATCAGCAAGACCAGACTGAGAAACAGGCTGAGCAGGAATCTGTGCTGCAGAAATAGGAGCCAGGGAAGAAGAGACAGGTGATTGCAGAAGCATCGGCTGTGTGGGAATCACAGGTGCAGAAATAGGAGCCAGGGAAGAGGTAGAGAAAGTAGGCATTTGCAGAGATGCAGGCTGAGTGGGGACTTGAGGTGCAGAAATAGGAGCTGGGGAAGGGGTGGAAGGAGGAACTTTAAATGTAGAAGTTGTGGTAGAAGCCACAGAGAGAAGCACACAGAGGAAAGGGTCTCCAGGGGAAGAAGCCAGTTTGGATTGTGCTCATAAAGGCTCACTCTGCTGTCCAGTTGTGCCAACTGGCTGACATTGTTTGACTCTCCCTGGCAATATAATTCACATTTGTCACCATCTTAGAGATTATAGTTGGTTTCTTGATGACTGACTGGCCATTAGGAGCAGTATATTGGTTGAGATCATTTCTGCCCAGAGGCAGTAGCAATGGGCTGTGGCCTTTTGGTGTTACTCCATGGAATGATGTCTTGTCTGTAGCATTATGTAGCATAACCCATTGGCAGATGCCCAAGACTATGGAGGGAAATATCATTGAATTTGTAAGCTAACTATAGCAAAAGATGGGCCAATCAGCAAAAGGACAAGGAAGCAGGGGTAGAAAGAGAGAAAAAGGTTGGAGGAAGCCAGGAAGACTGGCCATAAGCTACAGGGGAGGATTTTTAGTATGTATGTATGTTCTATCTATCTATCTATCTATCTATCTATCTATCTATCTATCTATGTGTCTGTGTGTGTTTCTGAATCTGAAGGGGCAGTTGCCACCAAGGGCAGCTGCGATGTGCAGAGGACACGCATTCACACATCACAAACACAAAATTGAGACTGACTTAGTGGGATGGGGTGGGCAGGAACACATAATGACCTGAGCCCATGAGCATGGGAGCACAAAGTAGACAGTTGGTCTGTTTAATTTTTTAAAATTTATTTTTTATTAAAAACATCAGATACTTGTAATTGAATAACAAGTAATAGTTATATCTTTCACAATGTCTTAAAATACAATTAAATTAGAATTATTATTTCACAAAGTGATACAGTATAGATGGGGATCTAAACACTCACAGAATTTATAACCCACATGAAAAGTACTATTACCATTGTACTGCATTTACCCGCACTGAATAATATGTCAAGAAAAAGTTGGCTCAAACCTGTAGAAAATACTTTGTGATGTGGGTCGTTAAGTGCACCTGTGAAAAACCATGTGACTTTAGCTGAGTCATGCTAAGTCATGCTGTTGGGCAATCAGGGGAGAAGGTTGCATCACGTGTGGGGAGAATGCAAAGGCTTGCAGGATTGCATCAGCTAGTGTGAGTATAAATGTAGCTGAGGGCTAGCCAACAAGTTGTATATGGTGCCTGATGTGTTTGCTGGAGGCTCTGCCAGAAAGAGCAAGCAAAGGGATGCTGGAATGCCTTCTGGAGATCCTTGTAAATATGTATGCATTGTAAGGAATAAATTGCCTCCTTAATGGAAGAAAGGAATTGGCGTGGGTGAGTTTTTCTGGCTACAGAGCATTGCTGCGAAGTCATTCTCTGCTGCTGGGCACGCTTCCAAAGCTGTGGGAGCAATCTCTGCTATATTTTGGGTGTGACATAATATTGTTATCTTATAAGATCCTTAAGTGTCCCCCTGTTACAATTCCCTAACTATATTCTGAATGTACATTATCAATTTCAAACAGTCCTTTCTATGGTTTATAAATGACAACTTAAATGTTTCCTCTATTTCTGTAATTAGCAATGATAGTTTGCCTGCATCTGAGATGAAACTTTAAAGTTGTTAACATTGCCTTTTTATCACTTGTCTTATAGTTATCTTTCACATTGCGTTAGATACATTATCTCTTAGTTCTTCCAAGTTTGCTTATATCTTCATCAGTCATGAAATATCAGTACCCAGCTTTTGTTTCAAGTATTCTTTAAATGGAAGCCATTCTCTGTTGTTTTTCCCTTGTAATTTCCCCCTTAATGCTAGAGTTAGGTTATCTAATACTGAGAATTCCACAAGTTTGGTTAACCATTCTTTCATTTCTAGAATAGACCTGTTCTTCCTGTACCTGGCATATACAATTATAGTGGCCATAACCATATAAAGTATTATCCTCCAGTACTTTATCATTAGCGTCTTGTCTAATTCATGTGGCATATTTAACAGGAAGATTTCAGGGGACAATGGAATACTTATCTGTAAGATTTTAGTCATGCTTCTTTGCATATTTTTCCAATATTTTCTTGCGATAGAGCATGTACACCACATATGGAAAAAAGTGCCCTTTTCCTTCTCACACTTCCAGCAATTATTTCCCCTTGTTTTGAAGATCTCATTTAGTCTGGCTGGGTCTAGGTGCTACCTAGACATCATTTTAAAGTGACAGTTGGTCCTTTTAAGGCAAGAGGCAAGGATAATGGCCAGGGGCTTAGTCCTTGAATGGCTGAACCATGTGGCAGCCATGGGTGGGGGCGAGAAGGAATAGTGTTGCTTCTGCTGCTGTGCTGTGACTGAAAATCACCATGAGGGGGACCCTTGAGGCTGAAATGTGGGGTATGGGGGTATAGGGCAGCTGCTGAAGCCACAAATGAAGGAGGCGGGAAGGGGAGGTGCTACCCCAAGCATGCTGGCTGGTGGGTCCATGATCAAGGTTGCTGCTTTGATGTAGTGACTGCCAGTTTGTGTGGATGGGGGGAGGGAGGTATATGGAATCTCATGGTAACAATGGGCTAATGTGGGGGAGCTGGGAGAGCAGTGCCGCATGTGTCTTGGCTGGCCTCTTTGTGCCGTCCATATGAGATGGCCGAGGGACTGACTGCCCATGTAGGAGGCCACGGAGTGGGAGAGACGGGAGGAAGAAGGAGGGAGAGGAGAAAAAAAGGGAGGAGCAGGGAGGAAAACAGAGTGAAGTGGCCCACCCCTACTGGACCCTCTATCACTCTGAAAAGAAAAAAACATAATTAAAACCAATGAAAAAAATTAGGAGAAATGCAAAGGCAGAAGGAAAGCAAGAGAAAGGGAGAGAGAAGGAGATGAAGAGGTAAGAGAAAAGAAAAAGGGGGAAGAGCAACAAGCAAAGCTATGTAGGGGGATATGGCGAAAGGTAATGGAGGTGAAGGAGAGATAGGGAGAAAGCTAGAGAAATAAGAAAAAAAAAGTATGCAAAATAGACAAAAAAGAAATAAAGGAGAAATAGATACTTTCACAAAGCCCAGGCAGGCCACATGACGGGGAGGTAAAAACAAGCTCACCCTAAGCCGTGTGACTTGTTTGTAAGGTGGTCCAGCCGAAAATGGTGACCGGTAAACTGGCAGTCTCATATAGAATTCCTGCCAAATCCTGCCTGAAATCTTGCAAACTTGTGAACAAAACTTATGGGAAGAATAGGTTTTGGTGCAGATCTCAAAAATATTAATGGTAGCTAAGATTTAATTGGCTACATATTTTAATGACTTAATGTAATGAGAAACATAAATGGTGACTCTTACCATTGAAAACCCTGAGGATAAGTATTTATGGCAGGAGTGAACCAAGCACAGCACCCCAAGCCCCTGGAGCCCCATTTGAAAACTGGAGACACCTCCACTCCTTAATGCTTGCTATGCCCTGGTATGGACAAGCCTCAGCTTGCTGGAGCAATCAGTCAAATGTTGTGCGAATACTCCCTCCCTCCTTCCATCCCCCTCAATCTAGTCCTGGCTTAAAATCTTATTGCTCACAAACACTTCCACCTTCTCTTTCTTACTTGAGTCCCTCAGTTATCAACCCCAGATGACTAATGGACTGAATGGTTAAAAGGAGGGGAGGTGCAGTTGCCACTTAGCAGCTGAGATGCAGAGAGGTGCCAGTTGGAATGCTCAGGGTGGAATTATGCTGGAGCCAATTGAGAGTCTGTCTTCTGCAAACTGTATTCCTCTATTAACATATCAACTTATTGCCAATTGGTATTCTAAAGACATGCATTATAGCAGAACTTACTGTACACATGTGCATGTGGGCATGGGTGTTGTACACATAAGGTCCCATCAAGCTGTATATTTCTGTTGCACAAGAGGGTGAAGTGCTTCTGCTCCATCTCCTCTTCCTGATCTGCAGCTGATGTCTGGGATGGAATAGCTCTGCTTCTGCTGCTCTCATAACGAGATTAGGGTGCATCCTTCCATCTTCCCCTTTCTCCTGGAAAAGAAGCAGGCATAAAAATCTTAGTTATGCAAGTCACAATATATCCCCAAGGGAGGTGATAGCTGGTAGGGTCATTTGCAACAGAATCCTCCTGAGATTTGCATTTCTCTCTGTAGCCTGGTCCTACCATTTAAAAGCCCCAAACAGTGCAGTTTTTTTCCTTCAGGCATAAGGCAGAAGACAGGGGAAACACCATAGCTTACTTCTGCACAGACATTTCTCCCTGAAAGTCACAATAATGATTCCTACAACTTTTCTACTTGAGGTTTTTACTTGGATTGCTTTAGGAGTTTCTGACATCCTGGCCCTTCTAGGAAATGGATTTATCATAGCTGTGAATGGACATCAATGGTTCCAGAAGAAGAAGATGGTCCCTTATATTTTCCTCCTGACTAGTTTGAGCACCTCCAGATTTCTGATGCAGATGGCTTCTACAGTGAGCTATTTTCTGTATCTCATTTCTCCAGAGAGTTATCTCAATAGTCCCAGAATGGAAGTGGTTAGCTTTATTTGGATGTTCTCCAGCATGGTCACCTACTGGTGTGCCACTTGGCTCAGTGTTTTCTACTGTATGAAGGTAACTAATTTTGCCAACTGTCTCTTCCTCTGTATGAAACCAAGGATCGGTGTGCTTGCACCCAGACTGCTTGGAATGTCAGTAGTAATTTCCACCGTTTTCTTTTTTCCTTCAGTTGGGAATTATTTAAGAGACAAAAAGGGTGCACTCTGACAGATGCTCTGCCAAAGGACACTAATGAAAGTGAAGTTTGCAAGAACGTCTTCAATGCTTTCAGTCTTCCACAGTTCTTTTTTGCTTCCATAAATTTCAGCCTGACCCTGATTACCTCCATTCTTTTGCTCACTTCTCTATTGAAACACACAAGAAATCTGAAAAAAAGTGGTGCTACTGTTAAGGATCTCAGCACTCAAGTCCATATCAAAGTCATGAAACCTTTGTTTGCCTCTCTCTTCTTCTATATATTTTATTTTTTTGCTATTGTGATAGCCATAGGTAATATTTTTGAAATTGGAAGTATTGAGCGACTGGTTTCAGAGATACTATTGTCTCTCTATGCTTTGGTGCACTCCATAACATTAATATTGATCAATCCTAAACTGAAAGCAGCAGCTGCTTGCATTCTAAACATCAGACAATGAGCTTTGTGAAGGGTAGAAAAGTGTAGCAGGCATGTCATTTTCCCTTCTGTGTGAGAAGTATGGACAACCCTCAGTCTATGTTGTATGTGCTGGCAAGTTAACTTGTTGCTTCTTGTTTCATTCTCAAGGTTGCTTTGACTTATGGGGACTCTACAACTTAGAAACATCCATAAGCTCTGGTCATCAACAGGTCTTGCAAACTCAGGGCTGTGGCTTTCTCAACTGAATCAATCCATCCTCTTTTCTTACTGCTTTCCACTTTATGATAGTCTCAGTTTAGTAATTTTTGTTTCTGGTGGGAATTCAAGATTGATTTTGGCTAGGACGCATTTATTTGTCTATTTTGGCCAACCATGGGATCTACAGAACTCTCCTCTAGCACCACATTTCAGAGGAGGTCCCTGTCAGCATTCGTGATAATCCAGCTTTCACAACCACAGTTAGGCATTGGAAATACTATGACATGAAGGAACACATGGTCATAAAAACATCGGGAATAAAATGTAAACAATGTGTATATACAGTAAATGCCAAAATAGTTTGCGACTGGTAGTCATCGCAAAGGAACGAAGTTCGTCTTTAACAGTTCTGATAATGCAGGAGAAATCTGTAAACAGGCTGGCTCTTATGGTGGTTTTTCCATGTAGCAGTGTTCTTGGCATGTTTTGACTGCTCCTCCTAAATTTTCCCCAACATGTACTCCTTCCTAGAAACCCAGATTTCTGTGACCGTTTACGAAGACATTTCCACTTGAAAATCACTGCAATACCTGAAAATCAATGGAACAGTTGCCATTAGCTGGTACATGTAGAACAAACAGATGTGTGACAACTTTATATGCCATGTTTACAATCATCTGGTGAAACATATGAAAAAGGATTGCTGTGCCTTTTCTTTCTGGACAAAGAACTCACATGGCTATCATTTCCAAAAGGGAAGATGAAACCTATTGCTGTATTATACGAATATTGCGATGTGAAGTAGCATAGATAGCTCTTTGGGTCATGTAGAGAGAGCTTTTGAAGTCAAACATAGATGGGTTTTGTAGTCACAAGTGGCACAGGTAAGTATCCAGAGCTAATTCAAGCATTCTTGGCACCTCAGGCAGAAAACTGCAAGGACACCTCTTTCCTTCTTGATAGTAAAAATTTAAAATTTATTGGAAAAGAACTAATTGATTTCTGTGCACACATGAAAACTGCAAACAGCTACCTATGGTATATCTTTTTCTTGATTGTGTTATATGTAATATGAATTGAGAATCTTTGTGAAAGGACAGAACTGTAGGGCCCCATAAGCCTTTGAATCCCACCTCCTGCTCAGTGCAGAATCTCCAGCTAAAGCATCCACAGCCTCTTTTTTTTTTTTTTTTTTTGATGATACACAGAGAAGGCCACCCCACCACCTCTCTAGGCAATTGATTCCATTGCTGAACTCCTCAAACTGTATCATCTTTACCTCTTGAAGAAGCTGCTGAGCTTGAAAGGGTAGCTCTTTTTCAGCACCTTCTGAATGGCCCTATAAAGGTGTATTTTGGAGTCTGAAACAGCATGAAAGGCCCTCACCATTGCAAGGAACTCTGAGAGGATGACATGCCCAGGCAAATTGTTTTCCCTGTGAGCACTCATGGCCATTTCAGAAAGATTCATCTGATCCCAGATAAGCAAGAAAGCAAAGACAAGAAGATAAAAAAAAAAGAACAATAGTTTTATAACAGTCAATTAAAAACAAGTATTTGAGTCAAAAAGTGAGAGATTATTCTAGTCAGAAACTGTTGTACTTAACATTAATAGTCTTGAACGTGTTTTGGATAGAGACTACAGGGCTACATGTCTCAGAAAATGATAAAAAATATTGCAATAATGATTATTATAAAAAATATTCAGCAGATAGTAAATGAACATGTTGATTAGTCCATGGAAAAAGCCAGCTAAGCAATGAAATATTACCTATATTCAAAATGCAAGTAGGTGGCACCAGAGAGATGAAGTGGATGTTAGAATACAATCAGTTGTTTCCTAGCATACTTGACCCCCCCTCCCCGATTTATTTTTTAGTAAGAATCATGGTGAATGAATGAATAATAATGGCAAGAAAATAAATGCAGATGGTGATAATTTTCTTTTATTGAACCTTGTGTATATATAAAATAATGCCAGTAGACATGAATCAATTAATACAATTATGATAATAAATAAAATAAAATAAATATTACAGTCACAAAAAAGATCAAAGTAATGGATTAATATTTTTAAATTATAAATTATTTTTTTAAAAAAGGGAAAACTTATCAATGTATGTTGCAGTATGATCCCCATATGCCTCTTCCTTTTCTGAAGCCAGTTTAGATATCTGGTATTTCTTTTTCCATGATATGGTGAAAGTCTATGTTGTAAAATGATGACCATCATTTTGCTTGATGGGAGATTAATGCAATGGTCCAAATGGTGATTAGAATCCCTGTGCCCTGTTTTCTGGAATCCTGCATGTAATTGAATGTTTCTGAATCTATAGGCCATTTTCTTTTTTGCTCTCCCCATATTTGTTGGCAGATTTAAGTTAGAATTTAGGATTTATTTTACCTAGAAACAGCTGTTCTACATCATCTGTTCCTCATGATTTATTTCTCTCAAGTGCTTTGAGCTGCAGCTTCCACTTCACTTTCTCAAACTGTGGGTTCATCTTCAAATGGTTATTCCTTTAATGAATCTGTCCTCTTTTCACCTCTTGTATATAACTCATCCATTTATTATTTTCATCATCTCTATATTTCTTCAAATTGTTTAGCGGTTCTCCTGCTGGCCCACAATGTAACCCCTCTTTTGGTTTAAATTTCCCTTGGTTTCTCAGATCTTGCGGATAAAGTCTTTTGTTCTTCCTTTTCTGTTGTCATCTTCTCTTGTTCCACCTTTTTTGTTATCATCTATTTCTCTGCATTGATTAGTATAGTAGTACTCTTTGTCCCTATGCACCAGTTGCTGAACAGTTGTGTTCAAGATTCTGATCCTAGTTCTATCACCTTCTCTCTGTTCTTAATTGTTTGTATATGGTCTCTAAATTCTATGGGAATGTTCTTCAGGCTACATTTTGACAGGGTGGTTGATTTCTTCCTTCGAGTTATAGCTTTATTCTAATCTAATATATAAAAGTCAAAGTTTTTCTGTTTGTCCATGGCCATTTCTGCACTACACTGTTATAGTGCTATTATTCCATTTTCATCATCCTGTGGAATTCTAGGGTTTGTAGTTTACTGAAGCCAAAGAGCTCTCTGGCTGAGAATTCTAAAGGCCCCTCCCTAAACTGCAAACCCCAGGATTCCATAGAGTGTTGAAAGGGGAATAATAGCGCTATAACAGTGCAGTGCAGAAATGTCCCATGTCAGGCAGGGAAGACCTCATATGATTGACTGCCTTAGAAGATTCTGTGGAATCCTGGGGTGAGCAGTTTAAGGAAGATCCTTTAGAATTCTCAGTGAGAGAGCTCTTGGGCCTCAGTCAAATTTGCCTGTCTAAAATAGGCCAGTTGCTATGAGACGAGACCTAGCAGCAAGAAGGAAGAGGGCAGTATATTCCCTCAGGAACCCAAACTCTGTATGCTAATAACTCTGAATACAGATTGGATTGGGGAATATGGGGAAAAGTTACAAGTACAGAACAAGACAGTCTGGTGAGTTCTTAAGAGGAAAAAAATTGCCTTATTTAGTTAGTAATAATATAAAAAAAGGGAAAAAGTTGTAACTAATACTTTTCATCTTTTCTTATGGTGCCTATCCAAAAATTGTAAAGCTACCTTAAGATATTTTAACCAGTATTACCTATGGGAAAATAAAATCCGGGAATGGGTATATAAGCTAGTTTTTGATATTAATAGTTCATGGTCTGTGGCATGATTTCCTTCTGGTCTTGTTTTTGCAGAGAGAAGAAGCTTTTCCTTCTTCTTCCAGGTATGTAGTCTATTTGTAATTTTTACCACTTTGCTTTTATTACTTTATCAATGTCATTATACAGAACATATATATTCTGTAAAAAATGGGAGAGATCTAACAAGTCACATTACCAATTCACTGAACACACATAAGTTTAGATGGGTGTGATATGAAAAGCCACAAAAGTTCAACCACCTCCTTGTGTGCATTCAGATATGTTTTCCTGGAAAGTTGACATTTTAGGCCATGACCTAGAATAGAGACTTTGGCTTTGGTTCCTACTAATTTTTTTCATCAGTCTCATTTATTCTTCTATAACTGGAGGATTTGGTAAGCATGACTGGCTGAAATGTTGGTGTCATGAGCTGTTTTCCAGAAAACAGATGTTATGTTTGAAGTGGGTATTAGAAAGTGATTCCCAAACAACTTCTTTGACTTTGTGGTATCACTTGCACCTAGTCTTGTGCATCTCTGAAAAGTTGGCATCTCTGGCCATTTTCTGGATGTTTTGCCTGGAATGGGAAAAGGTAGTTTCTGTGGGACTTTTGTGTCTTGTGACATCTCTCCCACCTAGTCCCGTGTGGTTGGTGAATCTGGTGGGCATCTACCTCCACTCCCACATCAAACTAGCAGAAGTGCCATCAGCCAAATAGAATGTCAAATGAAACTTTTAATCTTTAGCTACC